>JAADXZ010000016.1:0-85936 GCA_023338055.1 Phytopythium mirpurense
GCGCGGCCAAACTGTTTGTGAGCTGCATCTCCAGCTGCGTCATCTCGTCAGCAAGCTGGCGCAACTTCAGATCGGCACGGCGCTCACGCTCGGAATTCAGAGCCCCTGACGCCCGCGCTTGGGCTTGGAACTCCGCAAGCACTCGTTCAGCATCGGCTGCGCAATTGATCTTCTCTTCCGAGCTTGTTTTGCATGTCACCGTGGCGTACACCGAGGCGAATTCTCGAAGCTTTCCGTGAAACTTGTGTCGGAGCTTCTGGTGAGACGACGACTCGAAGCATAGCGACGAGTGCACTTGGACAAAGTTTTCTTGTGCTGCGCTGCACGTAGTCTCATACTCCAGCTTCATGGTTTCGAGACTCAGCGCGACCGGCTCCGACAACAACGAGCGAAACTCCTGGTATGCAACGACATTCAATTCGTGGAGGTTACAAGGGCTCAAAGCAAGTACAAACCAAGGCGACAGTTGGTGAGTAGGGTGTCGCACCTGGTGAACTTCAAGCAGGAGCTGCACCTCTTCCTTGAGCGCTTGCCACCCCGTTGCCATGGATGCACCCTCAGCGTGGACAAAATTGGCGCCCGAGTGATTTGACAGCGACGCTGACGAGGAAGGCGATGTCGACAGCGACGAACTGGATCCAAATAGGTCAGCGCCAGTAGAGGTTCCTCCATTGCCGCCGCTGCCGTGCTCGTGGGCGCGTATCAATTTACGGAGGTGCTGAATATGCCGATCTTCTATCACCGTCAACTCCATGATGGCACCACTTATGACACCAATCATTCGGTGACCCGCATCTGACAGAGCTTGGATGTGAATCACACGGTTGTAGAATGGGTTGTTTGCCAGATCCGACCCATTGACATCAACTTCCAGTTGTGGGCCGAGCTGCTTGAACGCTCGTTCAATGTCCGCTGTTCCATGTGGTGCGCCGATTAACCAGGACAATAGCACACCTGTCAGATACGGCGTTGTCCATCCATTCCCACCTCATTCCCCCCAACGACTTACCCAGTTCGTCAATTCCTTGGGCGCTTGCGCGCATCTGCTCGACAATCTCTTTAGAGGTCGGGAAGATCTTGACAAACGCCTTCTGCGCGCGCACGAGCACGTCCTTTAAGTACTCCAGACGCTGTTCCTCGGTCAGCTGGAGTGCGTGCAGGTTCTCCTTGATCTCACGCTCGAAGATCGGACGCTGCGCATTCATCACTTCAACTGCTTGCACATAGTTCTTCTCAGCAACCAACACGTCCTCAAGGCAGCCATCTAGCTTGCTTCGCTGGCGCTCCAAAGGACTGCGGCCAAAGGAAGATGTGGTGTCCCACATCTTGGTCAGCAGCTGTCCCGGACCGGCACTGGGTTTGTCCGAACGGTCCTTGGAGGTATTGTCGTCGGGTGTCGGGGCCATATGCGCACTTGATGACCCGGCGGAAGAACCACCATTCGTGGTCGAGCCATTGCTACCTGATGCAGCAGTGGTTATCGTAGCGGTCGACGCAGACTCAGGGGGAGAAATGGCGCCGGAGGGGGCGAGGGTCTCGGTTGCGTCCAGCTTCCTCAGTGCCGCTGCGATCTCGGCAGCTTCGGTGCACTTGCGGTCGTACTTTTCCTTGGTCTTTTCCGCCGAAGTCAGCATTTGCTGGTGAGCTGAGCGCACCTTGGCGCCCTCTGCATGGTCATGGCGGCACGTTAGACGCAGCGACCGACCCCTCTTGCCTGCGCAATACCGTCGCACCTGAAATCAATCGCTGCACTTGCGACTCGTGCTGCGTCGCGAACGCCTTGACACCGGGCACGACGGAAGTTTGTAGCGTGGACGCAAAGGCCACGCGCTCCTTCGCGAGTTGCTCCAACTGCAGCAGCATGCTCGCCCAGCAGCCTGTCAGGTGGCTTGCCCAGTCCTCCGCGCTGGCGTGTCTGCGGGATCAAATACGAGCAGCAGGGCGTCGAGATGACGCGTTAGACGACGCGCCTTATCCAGACGACCGCTCTCCCGCTCCTGCAACTCACTGCGCCGTCTTGAGCAGCGACTGCGCGTACTGCTGCTCTACGGCGGCGCGCTCTGCCAGCAAACTGGCGACCGCATGGCACAGCTGGACGCCGCTCTTTGCCTTCTGGCAGACCTGCGGGAACGCGTGGTACAGATCCAGCGAGTAGCTGGGCACCGATGAGTTGCCAGTGCTGCTCGTGCGCCGCCGCCGCGGGCTCCCGGCGCTCCCGGTGCTCGACAGACTGCTGACGCTTTCGGAGCGCTCCATGGCCCGTCGGGGTGCGTCCTTGACCACTGGCGGGCCGCCCTCTTCTCGTTGGGCGAAGCGTGCGCGCACAGGGAGAGAGGGAGGAGAAGTTAGACGCGACAAGAGCTGGTACGGTAGCGATGGGGTCTTCATCGGGAGGGGGAACGAGCAGCGAGCTAGGCAACTTAACTCACCCATTGACATCGATCGACGCTGAACGCCCTTCCAGAGAGGGCTGAACTTGATCTCATGCAGTAAAAGGCCAGTCTGATAAAGATAACACATAACCGCTGTAATTTCCGTTAATGTAATGAATTTTGGCAAGATGCGAGTTGTGCAATGTACAGTACTGGAAGTGCTTGACGCTGACTTTTGCGGATTGGAGTGCCTCCATATAGGGTTCTCCACCAGTCATTTGAGCGCTCTATCGGCTCCATCGGGCGGCGCTTTTGGCATGCGGGGCAGACACCACACCAAAGCTGAATTCCGCAGGCCACTTGCCGCTTAAACCGAGTCAGCCTCCGTTGCCCCTCCCAGTCCACCATGTCGTTCGCTGACCTGACCGCGACCCAGAAGGACGAGTTCGCCGCCTCGCTGGCCGTCCTGGCCCTCTTCGACGCGCAGGTCGAGATCTCGGCCGACAATCTGTCGGCCGCCTTCTCCGCCGCCGGCGTCAAGGTCTCCGCCTACGTGCCGCAGCTCTACGCCGACCTGCTCAGCCGTGGCCTGGACGTTGAGAAGTTCCTCGCCGGCCCCTCGGCTGGTACGTCCCTACCTACCTCCCCCGTGTCCGAATACCGTGGCGATGGCGACTCACTGACGATTCAATGATGATGCGCATCATCGGCGCCAACGACAGGCTCTGCCCCTGCTGCCGGCGCCGCCCCCGCTGGCGCTGCTGCCGACGCGGCCCCGGCCGCCGCGGAGAAGGAGGAGGAGGAGGAGGCCGACCTCGGCGGCGGCATGGACATGTTCGGCGGCGAGGCCGACTACTAAGCGCGCGCTGCGTCCCGCGTCGCTCTGGCTAGCGCCCGCTCGCCGGCTGCGTGTGCCTCTGCTGTCTTCGGGCTACAGTAGACCTTAGGCAGGCCCAGGCAAGCGCATGTCGCTCAGAGCGGGACTGCAGATAGTTGGGTAGCCCATTGTGTTCGGCGTTGATGGCGCGCGGGGGACGACCAAGCACCAAGTTTGTAGTTGCGACATGGTGGTCCATCGGCAGCCGCGTGCGGGTGTTCTGCGCGGGGTAAATGCGAATACAATGGCTGCTCTGGAGGCGGAAACGAAACCCACCCACCGACTTGCTATGAAGACGCGGGCGGACGGAGCCGCTCGTCCTCCCTACCGGTGCAGGACGCGCAGCCGCGGATCGTTGTGCAGGCGCTTGTCCATCTCGGCGTACTTTTGCAGCGCCGTCTCCTCGTGGCTGGCCAGCCGCTGCTCCAGGATCTGGATGCGGAACATGGTCTCGCTGCAAAAGCGCTCGAACTCCTCGTCCGTGCCCTGGTCGTGCTCGCGCTGGCTGCGCTGGAATGCGGCCTGCCGCTTGGCCAGCAGCGCGTTCTCCTTGTCCAGGCGGCCCTGGATGATGTTGGCGCGCTCCAGCAGCCGCTCCTTGAGGTTGCGCAGGCACATCTCGCGCACCGCGAGCGCCTCGTCCTTGGTCAGGTCGCCCGTCGCGTGGAGGCTCTGCAGGTACGGGCTCAGGTAGTCGGCCTCCGTCTTGAGCTGTTCGCATCGCATCGACACACCAGTGGTGTAGAAGGATAAGCTCAAGTTCGTGAGCAGCAGCACGGCAACAGCGAAACGTACGTCCTTGTCCTGCTCCTTGGCGTCGTCCTTGTCGCCGGCCTTGGACTCGTCGTCGCTGGCCTCAAACAGACTCGTCTCGAGCGTGATGGCCATCTCCTCCCGCTTGCGCAGCTTGAGGATGTCCTGCGTCTCAATGTCCGAGTGCCGCACCGCCGCGTAGCAGTCCTTCTCCATCTGCCGCCAGCAAAGCAAAGCACCCACCGCTTGTCAGTCGCCTGTTACCCTACATAGCACAGCACAGCTCCAAAAGCGGAGACCTGGATGGACGCGCGGAACTCGTCCTCGAGGATCGACGCCTTGGGCCTCTTGGCGCTCGGGTCCGCCATGACGACGTCCACGGGCGTGCTCCCGGCCTTGTGGTATGTCCTAGAGCCCGCCGTGATCTTGCCCGTCGCGTAGTGGAAGCTGACGCGCACAAAGCCCTCCTGGACGTTGTACGTGCGCTTCCGAGGGTCCTCGTCGGCCGCCACGGCCGGGTTGCGCGCGAAGCGCTCCTTCATCTTCTTGATGGCGATCTCGCCCACGGACCCGCCGGGTAGCACGTACGGGTTCTTGGAGTCGACGTCGTCCTTGTCCGAGGCCAGCACGACGGACCGGTAGACGAGCAGGTCGTCGCGACCGGCGTACAGCTCGATCGTGCGCTTCTGGATCTCCTCCTCGCGCTTCACGAGCCCGTCCGGGCGCGCGCTCGTGTAGAAGGTGAACTCGCGGCGGTAGCCTATCCACTCGGTCCGGGTCTTGAGCGCCTCGGGCTGCCGCCCCGGCGCGAAGAACTCCTCGAACTTGCCCTCGAACGGGAACCGCTTGCGGCACTCGAGCTTGTCCTTGCGGTTCCTAAAGTACTCGCGGATCTCAATCGGGAGCGTGCAGAGCGCGTCTCGGAAGAGCGTCACGCGCGCCACGAGCCCCTGCTCGTGCGAGTGGTCGGCGAACTCTTCCAGCTTGGCACGGCGGAAGAGCGTCACGCGCTGCGCGTCCGTCACGAACTGCTTCTTGACCATGGCGCGGTCGATCTCGAGCTTGCTCACCCACGACGGCGGGATTTCGAGCACGAGGTCCTCCTGCTCGTCGCCGTCGCCGTCAGCCTGGTTGTCGCCTTCCGCGTCGAGCCGCTTAAGGTCGTCGGCGAGGTCCAGCCCGTCTTTGGCGTCCGCCCCGGTCTCCTTGGCCGCTTTGCGCTCCGCCAGCGACAAAAAGATGAACTCCCAGTCCGTCGCGTTGGCCAAGTCGAACAGCGTCAGGTTCACCGGGTGGCGCTGCATGTTGACCCAGTAGTTCTCGTGGTTCCACACGGCCTCGATCGCCACGTACGGGGCCTCTCGAAGTGCGTACCGCGTCCCGGTCGTCGCCTCGAGGAAGAAGTGTTCAGGCACCTCGCGCTTGCCGGCGCGCACCAGGACCCACGCGTGGACACGCTTGCCTTCAAGCGGGTCGTCGTCGTCGTCTTCCGCGGGCTCCACGTCCGGGTACACGCGTCTGTTGTTGCTTTGGAGCTCTCTCTCGGCCTGCTCGCGCTGCTTTTCGACGTACTTGCTCGTGAACTTGGACCGACTCACGAGAGCCACGCCGGCAGACCTGTCCTCGGGATGTGGACCAGTGCCGGGCCCAGATGCATGCTCCGCGTCTCGCGTCTTCCAGAACTCCTCCTCTACGGGGAGCGTCGGCAGCGGCGACTTGCTCTGGTCCATCAGGCAGATCCAGCGAGGTGCCACCCCGTGCACCACGAGCGCGTCGTAGCCGGCGCCAAGGAGGAAGGACGCGAGCAGCGTCGCCATGTCGAAGCAGTCGCCGGCCCGCCACTTGAGTGTGAAGGACGGCGAGGGCAGACACACGGGCGGCTTTGTCGGGTTCTCGAGCGGCTCGTACTCGATCGCGCCGGCGAGGAAGCGCGCCAGCGCATGGCAGTCGTACAGCTCCCTCTGCGGCAGCAGCGTCGGCCGGAGTGTCGTGCACACAAACTTGGAGACACCCTTCTCGTTCGGAGGGTGCAGGTAGAGCGGCCGCCGACTCGGGAACAGGCTCTCGAACTGCCGCTGGAAGCCAGAGATGTACTCGAGGCACAGCAGCTCCTTGAGCGTGTTAGTCGAGTAGGACGCCGAGGCTGCGGGATCCACCGTGTCGTCCAGGAGCCGCCGCTGCTTGGTGCACACGACGCCCGCGACCGTGAACTGCCGCGCAGCGATCGCAGCTTCCTCATCGGAGCGCTCGTGAACGTCCACGCGCTCCTCGAAGTCATTCTCCGGCGACAGCTCGCCGCCACCCGCGGACTTGGCATCCGCCGTCCTGTCGAGCATTCTTAGGCGGATCCACGCGAATCGGAATCGAAAATAGCGCGATGGCAACAGGAGGTGGAGGAAGAGAAGGTGAAGAGGCGGCGGGCCCGCCCGCTCGTCTCAACCCACGAGTCGACGCGCCACCTACAGCTCCAGGTGTCCTTCCTCCCAGTGATCGCGACTTTGTGATGTGAGATGCCACCAAATCACAAGCTTCAAGCTCAACTCAAGCACTCGTA
Source organism: Phytopythium mirpurense (assembly GCA_023338055.1). NCBI lineage: Eukaryota > Oomycota > Peronosporomycetes > Pythiales > Pythiaceae > Phytopythium > Phytopythium mirpurense. The sequence continues at coordinate 6,557 of JAADXZ010000016.1, forward strand.
GTTTAGTGTTCGACCAACCGCAGTGGAGCTTTGGCCTTCCTCATTCATTACGTAGTGGTCTGGGCCCAATTGGCTGCCATGGAAACCTCCCAATTAGCTCGGATCCCAGCCAAGATGCTTGGGGCGATGCCAAAGTACCAGAGAGGCGCAACTGTTCACACCCTTCGAAACGGTAGCCTCCACCCCGAGCCTCCGACTGTTTGCCGCCACGCAGACCCTACGATCGAGCGCTGCAACTTTAGGGGCCGCCACCGCATCGTTGAGATCGGTTGCTGTCTTCCGTCGGGGTTTGACTGATACCTCACCGTCAGTCGGCACTGGCTGCTCCTTCTTCGGTGACGGAATGCAGTCGCCGGCTGGCAATGGCCGAGGGGCTGGTCAGGCAGCAGCTGCCGTCCGAGGAGATGACGATGGGCTGCTCTTGTCCGATTCGCGCGTGCCTCGAAGCCCACCGAAGCGCAGCCCCGTGCGGCTTGCGCGCCTGAAGATGCTGCAGTCGGCCATCAACACACGCAACTGTGACCTTCGCGACCGCTCGGGTGACAGCGGCGAGGCCAGCCCGCGATCCGAGCACCGAGCGCGAGATCTGCAGGGCTCACAGGAGGATATGCTTGCCGTTATGGGTCCGCTAGGAGGTTTGACAGGGCCCAAGGACGGCGCCGAGCCCGCGCGGAAGCACCGGAGGGCGAATCCTGGAGACAGCAGTGGCAACGGCGCGATCGTTGAGGATCGAGAGTACTACCGTTTGAGTGACCGGATCGGCGCCTACTACACCTTGTCAGCCAGGACATTGACGCTGGATCAGGTCTCGAGCGTCACCAAGAAGGAGCTGCACTCGCCGGTGCGACTGACAAAAGCCTCGGCAGGATCTCCCTCCTCTAGAGCAGTCTGTCCAGCTCTCGAGCGAGCACTAGCGCTTGCAAGCGGCGGCCTCGTTGACGACGCCGTGGCCGGAGATGAAGACAGCACCCAAGAGACGAACGGTGCTCCACCCCGAGAAACCCTCAGCGTGTACGTGGAGGGCTCTCGAGCGTTCGCACGCCACTTGGACAACAGCCAGGGCATCTTCCGAGCGCCGTCGCCGACACGGCCGCTCAAGCAAAGCGCGTCGAACACAGGGGTCAAGCGAGCTCGCACCCAGTTCTCGTTGGAGTTGGATGAGCCGCGTTTTTCATCGACGGCGTCGCAGCGACTGCAGCTTGAGCCTGTCGAGCCGTCGCCGCGGACGTTTGAGATCGAGAAGACGAGGTACCAGAGCACAATGGAGGCATACTGGAGCCAGGTCGATCGCTACACTGTTGCTGCGCGGACAGCTCCGATGCAGCCGGAGCGACCGCGCCGCATCCTTCGGCGCCTGCAGATCCCGCAGCCCACAGGTCTCGACTCCGACGGACTACGCGAGTTTGACGAGCGAAGCGAAGGGATGATCGCCGACATCTTCCAGGAGGTGTACGCTGACTACTACGAGGCTGTCGCGCGCTCGATGCTGTCGTATGACATCCGGAACGAGAATATGTGTCTCAAGATGAAGATCTACCCGCCCTTCCTGCGAGCAGCGCAGAAGTGGTGGGTCGACGAGACGTACCAGTCGCGCGCCTGGCAAGTGAGCAGACAGACGGGCGTCGACCACGAGCGAGTCGAGATTGCGCGATCCCGCCTGCAGCAGTGTCTGTTCGCGGTCAACGTCGTTACCTTCGCGCTGCAGGAGCAGTGGAACAGGGACTGTCCGCCTTCCGAGTGGGACGTGGCGTCTTCCCGCTCCGACGCAGCGTTTGCTCGCATACTTTTCGTCGACCTCACGTCCGAGAGCTTCCTCACGGGCCTGCCAAGGACAATCAACCAGTTCGTGGATGTCATGGCGCGGAGAGCCGAGCTTGTCAAGGACTGCCTCAAGACGTGCTGGGTCCCGTCGGCGGCCAAGTTGGTCAACGACTGCATCGGCCAGCTTCGGATTACTAACCGAGCGAGCAAGAGCGGAGGCTCTCCGAACAAAGCTGCATGGTCGAGCTCCAAGCGGCAGGTAGCGAAAGTGATATCTCCAGCGTATCTGACGGAAAACGACTCTGCTGTGGTTGGGTCTAGCAGCATGAAGCTGTACTCAAATGACCCCGAGGCTGCGGTGCATTCAAGTTTCATCGGAGTCCTCGATGCTGCAGCCGTGCTCATGGCACGCAACCTCCGTGTATCGGTCGAGCGGTCGGTTGACGAGTTTGTCCAGTACTTCCGACGCTTCTCGAGCCCGCTCTACTATGGCGAGGCGGCACTTTTGCTCTCAGTAGGGTGCGTTGAGACGAGCGATGCTGACGCAGCGACCAACGGGCGCGAGAACTTCCAGGTGGAGCCCTCGTTAACGGAGCTCCGAGAGAAGGTGGTCTCGTGTGTGACGCTGATCGTCGAGGCGTCGCACCACTTCCCGCGGATCGACCCGCTCACAAAGATCCCGTCCAAGTTCCGAGGAGCAGGAGCTATTGGCCCAAGCACCATGGCGCTCGATGACAGCTTTATCCAGCGCTCTAACGCCCTCCTCGCTGAGATACTGAGCGAGCATCTGGCCGAGCCAACGCAGCTCCTGTCCATACTGAAACCGTACGCATTCCTCGTGAACGGCGAGTACGAGGCCAAGATCAAGTCGTTCCTAGCCAGCCATAAGGACCCATCGAGTGACACCGCATCCGCCGAGCAGACCAGCGAGTTGCTGGAAGTTTTTCGGCTGGAGGTAACCTCTCTGAAGGCGTGGGAGAAAGCGATCGGGTCGGAGATCTGCGAAAAGTACAGCTTCAAGCTCTTCGCCGTCTCGTGCACGGACGTCAAGCTCAAACTAGCCAGCAAATGCAAGGCCTTCGAGAGCACTATCCTGAGCAAAGTGTCGGCCGACAACGTGAGCGAGATGTCGGCGATGATCGGCGAGTACGAGCAGATTGGGGCCAAGCTCGTGGCGGAACCGGTGGACTCGTTTGAGTTGAAGTCGCTTGACGCGTTCTACCTCTCGAGTATCGAGCTGATCGACCAGCTCAAGGGACGGTTATACGACAGCGTGTGCCGCCGTGTCCAGTTCCTCAAGGACTACGACTACCAAATGACCCGCGAGGAGATCCAGCTCTTCTTTAACGCGTTCCGCTGGCCAGAGAACATCAAAGGGTTCCAGCGCAAGAGCATGGAGATACAGACAAAACGGCAGCACGAGCTCGAGCTCATCGTGGAGGGGCGTCAAGAGCAGCTTGTAAACCAGCTAGCCAGTCTGCAGCGCCGCATTGAGAAGATGAGGGACTACGCCAACCTTGCCGACACAGACAGTATCTTGAAGCGGATTGAGGCCGCTCGAAAGGCGCTGGAGGACGCAGAGACCGAGGCCGAAGCCATCAAAGAGCAGCAAAGCACGCTCGGGATGGAGCTGTCGAACAACCAGACGTCGCTTGACGCGCTCAATGAGATGCTGAACCCGATTGACAAGCTGTGGGCTACCATTTCCCAGACGATGGAGAAGGTGACCTTCAGTCGCGAGGCACCTCTAGCGACCGTAAATGCGGAGGACGTAGAGCGCGACTGTGACCAGTTTCGGCGCACGATCGTCAAGATCATCAAGGAGTGCGAGAAGAACACAGATGTGTACGCCGTTGCCATCACGGTCGCCCAAGAAGTCAAGAAGACGCTCGATGAGATGCTGGACAGCTTCATTCCCTTAATGGCGCTGGTTTGCACGCCTGGCATCCGAGACCGCCACTGGGAAGATATCGAGCGGATCACCGGGATCGAAGTACAAGTCAGCGAGGGCACGAACATGAACCAGCTCATCGGTCTCGGCCTGCAGCGGTTCACCGGTGCGATCGAAGAGACCTGCGTGAGCGCATCCAAGGAATACTCGCTTGAGAAGGCGCTCGACAAGATGGAGAGCGAGTGGGTCGGCGTCAAGTTCGGCACGAAGGAGTACCGGTCGACGGGCACTTCCATCTTGAGCTCGACGGATGAGATCCAGCAGATTATCGACGACCAGATCGTCAAGACGCAGTCCATGCGCGGCAGTCGGTACAATAAGCCGTATTTTGAGCGCATTACCCGGTGGGAGAAGCTGCTGATCTGCATCCAGGACATCATGGACAACTGGATCAAGGTGCAGTCGACGTGGCTGTACCTCGAGCCGATCTTCAGCTCGGACGATATCATGCGGCAGATGCCGACGGAGGGCGCGCTATTTCGCAAAGTAGATGCCAATTGGTGCCGCAATATGCAGGAAACGGTCGCGGCACCCGCAGTGTTGAAGGTCGCGGAGAGGGAGGACTTGCTGCCGAGCCTGCAGCAGTCGAACACGGACTTGGAGACGATCCAAAAGGGGCTCAACGACTACCTCGAGACGAAGCGCTTGTACTTCCCGCGCTTCTTCTTCCTCTCGAACGACGAGCTGCTGGAGATTCTGGCCGAGACGAAGGACCCGCTGCGCGTCCAGCCGCATCTAAAGAAGGCGTTCGACGGCATCTCGCAGCTCGAGTTCCAGGAGAACCTGGACATCACGGCCATGTTGAGTCCCGAGAACGAGAAGGTGCCCTTCCCGTACGCGAGCATCCAGCAGAACATGATCAACCCCAACAACTCGGGCGGGAACGTCGAAGTGTGGCTGGAGGAAGTGGAGATGACGATGCGCAAGAGCGTCGCGTTCCACTTGGACGCGTCTGTTGTGGACTACCCGACCAAAGACCGGCTGCAATGGGTGCAACAGTGGCCTGGTCAGGTCGTGCTCGCTGTTAACCAGGCCATGTGGACGTCGCAAAGCGAGCAGGCGCTGGGCGATGACAAGAACCCGAACGCGATGCTCAACTACCTGCAGGTGCTGCGCACCGAGCTGACTCGCACAGTGGAGCTGGTGCGCGGAGAACTGCCAAAGCTCATCCGCATCACGTTAGGCGCGCTCGTGGTCATGGACGTACACAACCGCGACACGATCGCCGAGCTGGTTGAGCTCAAGATCACAAGCAAGAGCGACTTTGACTGGCTGGCGCAGCTGCGCTACTACTGGATCCAGGGCGGCGTGTCGGCCACCACGGGCAAGCCGCACTCGCTCGAGTGCCGGATGATCAACAACCTCCAGCACTACGCGTACGAGTACCTCGGCAACAGCATGCGCCTGGTGATCACGCCGCTCACGGATCGGTGCTATCGGACGCTAATGGGGGCCATCCACCTCAACTTGGGCGGCGCGCCGGAAGGCCCGGCCGGTACTGGCAAAACGGAGACCACCAAGGACCTGGCCAAGGCGATCGCGATCCAGTGCGTCGTGACCAACTGCTCCGACGGACTCGACTACCTGGCCATGGGCAAGTTCTTCAAGGGCCTCGCGAGCTCCGGCGCCTGGGCGTGCTTCGACGAGTTCAACCGCATCCAGCTCGAGGTACTCTCCGTGATCGCGCAGCAGATCCTCTGCATCCAGCTCGCCAAGGCGCAGCGCGTCGCGAGCTTCCTCTTCGAAGGCACGGAGCTGCGCTTGAACCCCACGTGCTGCCCGTTCATCACCATGAACCCGGGCTACGCAGGCCGCGCCGAGCTGCCAGACAACCTCAAGGTGCTCTTCCGCACTGTGGCCATGATGGTGCCCGACTACGCCATGATCGCCGAGATCATGCTCTACTCGTACGGGTACATGGACGCCAGCGCGTTGTCCAAGAAGATCACGACGACGTACACGCTGTGCTCGGAGCAGCTCTCGTCGCAGTCCCATTATGACTATGGCATGCGGGCCGTGATGGCGGTTCTTCGCGCCGCAGGGAACCTCAAGCGCGCCGAGGGCCACCTGCGCGAAGACACGCTCGTGCTGCGCTCCATCATCGATGTGAACCTGCCCAAGTTCCTGTCGCCCGACGTCCCGCTGTTCAACGGCATCGTGTCCGACCTCTTCCCTGGCGTCACGATCGACCCACCCGACCGAACCGACATGCTCCAGGCGATCAACGACGTCTGCAAGCGCCTAAACTTGCAGCCGATCCCCAACTTCGTCGAGAAGGTCATCCAAATCTACGAGATGATGATCGTCCGGCACGGATTCATGATCGTGGGCATGCCCTTCTCGGGCAAAACGTGCTCCTGGCGAGTGCTCAGCGAGGTCCTCGCCCAGTTGCATGAGCGATTCCCGACCGACGCGAGGTACACGAACGTCCAAGTGGCGGTGATCAACCCAAAGTCGGTGACCATGGGCCAGCTCTACGGCCAGTTCGACGCCGTCTCCCACGAGTGGAACGACGGCGTGCTGGCCATCAACTACCGCAACCTCGCCAACAACCCGTCGCCCGACCGCAAGTGGCTGCTCTTCGACGGGCCCGTCGACGCGGTCTGGATCGAGAACATGAACACGGTGCTGGACGACAACCGCAAGCTGTGCCTCATGAGCGGCGAGATCATCGCCATGAGCGCCGTCATGAGCATGATGTTCGAGCCGATGGACCTCCTGGTCGCGTCGCCCGCGACCGTGTCTCGCTGCGGGATGATCTACATGGAGCCGGAGCAGCTGGGCTGGACGCCGGTCCTGGACTCGTGGCTCGACTCGATCACAGTCCCTGAAGACGGCGCCAGCGATCACGCCGGCCCGCTTGAGATCAGCGCCGAGCAGCGCGCTCTCATCTCGTTCCTCTTCTCGTGGCTCGTCGAGCCGTGCATCGTGTTTGTTCGCAAGGAGCTGGTAGAGATGGCGCCGACGGTCGATACCAACCTCGTGCAGAGCTTGATCAACATATTGGAGGCTCAGCTGCGTTTGCTGCCGCGAGAGGCGGCGTCCAAGAAGAAGGCGGCCATCGAGGCGTCGTTCCTGTTCGCGCTCACGTGGTCCGTCGGCGAGAGCGTCAGCGCCGACGGGAAGACCCGCTTCTGCGAGTTCCTGCGCGCCATCTTGGACAACATACAGACGCTCGAGACAAAGTACGTGGTAGTTAGCCGCGCGCTGCAGGTGCGCAAGTGGACCAAGCCCGCGTTTGACGACGGGAAGAGTACGTACACACTGGCGATGCCCGTGCCCGCCAAGGGCAACTTGCACGACTACTACTTCAGCATGGAGGAAAGCAAGTGGTTCCGGTGGGAAGAGATGCTCAAGGACTACTCCATCCAGCCCAACACGCCGTTCACGCAGATCGTCGTGCCCACGATCTTCACGGCGCAGCTAGAGTTTCTCGTCAAGCTGCTGGTGACCAACAAACGGAAGGTGCTCGTGTGCGGTCCGACGGGTACGGGCAAGTCGTGCTACATGTCGTCGATCCTGAACGAGACACTGCCGCAGGACAAGTACTCGGTCATCATGCTCTCCTTCTCGGCCAAGACGTCGGCCAATATGACGCAGAACATCATCGACGGCAAGCTCGACAAGCGCCGGAAGGGCGTCTTCGGGCCGCCGCTCGGCAAGGACGCGCTCGTGTTCGTGGACGACCTCAACATGCCGCTCGTCGAGACCTACGGCGCCCAGCCGCCCATCGAGCTGGTGCGCCAGCTGATCGACAGCGAAGGGTACTACGACCTGAAGGAGATGTCGTGGCGCAAGGTCGTCGACACGATCGTCCTCGCGGCCATGGGGCCGCCGGGCGGAGGGCGCAACCACGTGACCCCGCGGCTGCTGCGGCACTTCAACCTGCTGTGCTTCTCCGAGTTCGACGACGTCACCATGACGCGCATCTTCACGACCATCCTCAACTGGTACTTCACGTCCAACCCGTTCGTGTCGGAGGTCAAGAAGCTGTCGGACGTGGTCGTGTCGGCGACGCTCGAGCTGTACCAGTCGGCCGTCAAGTCGCTGCTGCCGACGCCCAAAAAGTCGCACTACACGTTCAACCTGCGCGACTTTGCGCGCATCGTGCAGGGCATCATGCTCGTGGTGGCCAGCGACCAGTTCACGGCCACCGGCCTCGTCAAGCTGTGGGCGCACGAGTCGCTCCGAGTGATCGGCGACCGCCTGGTGGACGACGAGGACCGCGAGTGGTTCAACGAGGCGCAGAAGAAGATCATCATCAAGCACTTCGCGGCCAACTTCGACAAGGTGTTCGTGAGCCTCAAGCGCGGGCGAGAAGGACCCGTGTCGGCCGCCGACATGCGCAACCTGTTCTTCGGCGACTACATAGAGCCGGACGCGAGTCCGCGGCTGTACAAGGAGGTTGACGTGCGGCTGGACGAGGCCGCCGAGTTCGACGGCATCCAGAAGCTCATCCAGTGCCTTGACGGGTACCTGACCGAGTACAACGGCATCAGTCGCAAGCCGATGAACCTCGTCATGTTCCTGTTTGCGATCGAGCACCTGTCGCGCATCGTGCGCGTGCTCAACATGCCTGGAGGGAACGCGCTGCTCGTGGGCGTGGGCGGCAGCGGTCGCCAGAGCCTCACGCGACTCAGCACCTTCATCGTTGACTTTGAGATCAAGCAGATCGAGATCTCCAAAAACTACACCATGAACGAGTGGCGCGAGGACATGAAGGACGTGCTGCGACTCGCGGGCACGGGCGCGCGGCCGCTTGTGTTTCTATTCAGCGACACGCAGATCAAGTACGACGGGTTCGTCGAGGACATCAACAACATGCTCAACTCGGGCGAGATCCCCAACCTGTTCCCGTACGACGAGCGCGTGGCCATCTGCGAGGCCGTACGGCCGCACGTGAAGGAAAAGCTTGGCAAGGCGGCGGGCGACAACATGGGTCAGGCGCAGCTGTACGCCTTCTTCCTGCAGCGAGTGCGCAGCAACCTGCACATTGTGCTGGCCTGCTCGCCCATCGGCGACGCGTTCCGCGACCGGCTGCGCAAGTTCCCGTCGCTCATCAACTGCTGCACGATCGACTGGTTCACGGCCTGGCCGGCGGACGCGCTCGTGGCCGTGGCCGAGAAGTTCCTGGCGGACGTCGAGATGGACAGCGCCGCCGTGCGCAAGGCGATCGTCGACACGTGCCAGTACTTCCACGTGAGCGTCACGCACTTCTCGGACGCCTTCCTCAAGCAGCTGCGGCGCCAGAACTACGTCACGCCCACGTCCTACCTCGAGCTCATCCTGGCCTTCAAGGCGTTCCTCGCGCGACGCCGCGAGTCCGTGCAGGCGGCGCGCAACCGCTACCTCGTCGGGCTGGACAAGCTGCAGTTTGCCGAGCAGAACGTGTCCGTCATGCGGAAGGAGCTCGAGGAGCTGCAGCCCGTGCTCGACCAGTCCACCAAGGACACGGACGTGCTGATGGAAGAGATCAAGTCCAAGCTGCCGGGCGTGGAAACCAAGCGGAGTGAGGTCCAGGCGGACGTGGCGGTCGCCGACGCGTCCAAGGCGCAGTGCGAGCTGCAAAAGGCGAGCGTGGAGGCCGACCTGGCGGAGGCCATCCCGGCGCTCGAGGATGCGCTCAAGGCGCTCGACACGATCAAGCCGTCCGATATCAACGAGGTCAAGTACATGACAAACCCTCCCGCAGGTGTCAAGCTCGTGTGCGAAGGGGTCTGCGTCATGCTGGACATCAAGCCCGCGCGCATCCCGGACCCGCAGGACCCTTCCAAGCGCATCATGGACTACTGGGGCCCGTCACAGAAGATGCTGAGCGACCCTGGATTCATCACCATGCTCAAGAAGTTCGACAAGGACAACTTGGACCCCAAGATCATGAAGGTGGTCGTGGCCAAGTACATCTCCAACGAGAACTTCAGTCCCGAGAAGGCCGAGAAGGCCTCCAAGGCCGCCGCGGGTCTCTGCAAGTGGGTCCACGCCATGGCGCTGTACGACAACGTGTCCAAGCTGGTGGCTCCGAAGCGAGAAGCCCTGCGGGAGGCCGAGCAGCTGCTGGGGGAGACGATGGCCAAGCTGAACGAGAAGCTCGCCCAGCTCAAGGAGGTCGAAGACGGGCTCGCGGAGCTCCAGCAGCAGTTCGACGCCGCGACCAAGCAGAAGGAGAACCTGGAGTTCCAGGTCGACCTCACGGGCAAGAAGCTCGTACGCGCATCCACGCTGATAGAGAGTCTGGGCGGGGAGAAGTCGCGCTGGACCGAGTTTGCCCAGGAGCTCGGCGTCCAGTACAGCCGACTCACTGGCGACGTGCTCGTGTCGGCCGGCGTGGTGGCGTACCTCGGCCCCTTCACGTCCGTGTTCCGCCAGGAAGCGGTCAACGAGTGGGTCAGCCGCTGTAAGCAGCTCGGGATCCCGTGCAGCGACCACCCGTCGCTGAACGGGACGCTGGGCGACGCAGTCCAGATCCGCAAGTGGAACATCGACGGGCTGCCGACGGACGGCTTCTCGATCGACAACGGCATCATCGTCTTCAACTCGCGTCGGTGGCCGCTGATGATCGACCCGCAGGGCCAGGCCAACAAGTGGGTGCGCAACATGGAGAAGGACAACAAGCTGACGGTCATCAAGCTCACGGACGCCGACTACATGCGCACGCTGGAGAACTCGGTGCAGTTCGGCACGCCCGTGCTGCTGGAGAACATTGGCGAGGAGCTCGACCCGTCCCTTGAGCCGCTGCTGCTCAAGCAGACCTTCAAGCAGGGCGGCGTGACGTGCATTCGCCTGGGCGACTCGACCGTCGAGTACTCGGAGGCCTTCCGGTTCTACATGACGACCAAGTACCGGAACCCGCACTACCTGCCCGAGGTGTCCGTCAAGGTGACGCTGCTCAACTTCATGATCACGCCGCGCGGCTTGGAGGACCAGCTGCTGGGCATCGTCGTCGCCCAGGAGCGGCCGGACCTCGAAGAGCAGAAGAACAAGCTGATCGTCCAGAGCGCGCGCAACAAGGCGCTGCTCAAGGAGATCGAGGACAAGATCCTGCACATCCTTTCGTCGTCTGAGGGCAACATCCTCGAGGACGAGGACGCCATCAACACGATGAACCAGAGCAAGCTGGTCGCGGACCAGATCAAGCAGGAGCAGAAGGTGGCCGAGGCCACGGAGATCGAGATCGACGCCGTGCGCCAGGGGTACCAGCCGGTGGCGTACTCGAGCCAGGTGCTCTTCTTCTGCATCGACCAGCTCGCTAACATTGAGCCCGTGTACCAGTACTCGCTCACGTGGTTCCTCAACCTATTCATCGCGAGCATCCAGAACAGCGAGCGGTCGCCCAGCATCACGCAGCGGCTCGCCAACCTGGACGCGCACTTCACCTACTCGCTCTACCGCAACATCTGCCGCTCGCTGCTCGAGAAGGACAAGCTCATGTTCTCCTTCCTGCTCTGCGTGTCCATCAAGCAGGGCAAGGGCGAGCTCGAGAGCGCCGAGTGGTACTTCCTACTCACAGGAGGCATCGCGCTGTCCGAGCCGCCGCCCAACCCGGCCAAGCTCTGGCTCAGCGACAAGCAGTGGGCCGAGTTCTCGCGGCTGAGCCTCCTGCCGGCGTTCCACGGCATCATGGAGGAGTTCGTGGACAGCGAGCAGCAGTGGAAGGCCGTGTACGACTCGCCCACGGGCCACACGCTGCCGTTCCCGGGCTTGCTGGGCGAGGTCAACCCGTTCCGGCGGCTGCTCGGCCTGCGCTGCATCCGGCCCGACCTGCTGGTCGTGGGCGTGCAGCTTTTCCTGGTCGAGGAGATGGGCGACAAGTTTGTCAAGCCGCCGCCGTTCGATCTGGGGCTCAGCTACGCCGACAGCAGCGTGTCGTCGCCGCTCGTGTTTATCCTGTCGCCCGGGTCGGACCCGATGGGCGCCGTGCTCAAGTTCGCCGACGCGCTCAAGCAGAAGGCCGAGACGATCTCGCTCGGCCAGGGCCAGGGGCCGATCGCTGAGCGCATGATTGTGCGCGCCCGGGAGGCCGGGACGTGGGTCGTGCTGCAGAACTGCCACCTCGCGCCAAGCTGGATGCCCGCGATGGAGAAGATCGCCGAGGACATCAAGCTCGAGAACACGCACGCCGACTTCCGCCTTTGGTGCACGACGTACCCGTCGGACGTCTTCCCGGCCGCCGTGCTGCAGAACGGCGTCAAGATGACCAACGAGCCGCCGCGGGGGCTGCGCGCCAACCTCCTGGGGTCCTACATGTCGGACCCGATCGCTGAGGCCGGCTTCCTCGAGTCAGTCGTCAAGGGCAAGGAGTTCCGCGCGCTGCTGTTCGCGCTGTGCTTTTTCCACGCGCTCGTGCGCGAGCGGCGGCAGTTCGGCCCGCTGGGCTGGAACATCCAGTACGAGTTCAACGAGTCGGACCTGAGCATCAGCATCCGCCAGCTCGCCATGTTCGTGGACGAGAACGAGCAGATCCCGCTGCGCGCGCTGCGCTACTGCACGGGCGAGTGCAACTACGGCGGCCGCGTGACGGACGACAAGGACCGGCGCACGCTCATGTGTCTGCTCGCGCGCTTCTACTGCTTGGACGTGTTCGCCGACGGCTTCTCTTTCGACGAGCACGGGCTGTACACGGTGCCGGCCGACGGCGCGTACGAGACGTACCTGTCTTTTATCGAGGGCCTGCCGCTCGTGGCGTCGCCCGGCGTGTTCGGGCTGCACGACAACGCGACGATCACCAAGGACCAGAACCAGACCAACAAGCTCTGCAGCGACATTTTGCTGACGCAGAGCAGCGGCGGCGGCGGCGGCGGCGACAGCGGCGGCGGCGGCGCCACCCAGGAGGAGCTCGTCGAGTCAGTGGCGAGCGACATTCTGCACCGGCTGCCCGACAACTTTGACATGGAGGTCGCGCAGATCCGCTTCCCCGTGCAGTGGGACGAGTCCATGAACACGGTGCTCTGCCAGGAGCTCGTGCGCTTCAACAACCTCCTCTCGACCATTCGCACGAGCCTCGAGAGCCTGCGCAAGGCGCTCAAGGGGCTCGTCGTCATGTCGGCCGAGCTCGAGAACGTCTCGCAGAGCCTTTTCTACGGCAAGATCCCGTCGCTCTGGGCCTCCAAGTCGTACCCGTCGCTCAAGCCGCTGGGCGGCTACGTCGCGGACCTGCTCGAGCGCATCGGCTTCTTCCACAAGTGGCTCATGGACAAGCCGCCCGTCGTCTACTGGGTCTCGGGCTTCTTCTTCACGCAGGCGTTCCTCACGGGCGCCAGCCAGAACTTTGCGCGCAAGTACACGCTGCCCATCGACCAGCTCGGGTTCGACCACGAGCCCATGCCGCGGCCCGACTACTCGCAGAAGCCCAAGGTACCATCATGCCTGCGCTCGTTCTGTTTGTTGGTGCAGCGTACACCGACCGACCATAGTATGGGCTGAACTGGACTGGACTGGGCTGGACTGACACTGTGCGTGCCTGGCTTGTGGCCGACGACAGGACGGCGTGTACGTGCGCGGCCTCTTCCTGGAGGGCGCCCAGTGGAGCAAGACGGAGCAGGCGCTGGCCGAGTCGGACCCCAAGGTGCTCTTCTCGCTGGCGCCGGTGCTGCTTTTCCGGCCCGTCAAGAAGACCGAGATGAGCACCAGCCCGAGCTACTCGTGCCCAGTCTACAAGACGAGGTGCGTGCTCCTCACTGCTACCCTATGACGGAGGAGACGGGATCCCCCATGAGAGGGTTCGCGTTGGACTCGGCTCACCGTGCGTTTGGTTTGACGACGCATTGGCGCAGTGAGCGCCGCGGAACCTTGTCCACGACGGGCCACTCGACCAACTTCATCTGCTACATCCGCCTGCCGACGACCAAGCCCGAGGGCCACTGGGTGGCGCGCGGCGTCGCCATGCTCACGCAGCTGGACGATTAGGCACCTTCGTACACTTCAAAGGATAGGTGAGGGGCTGTTCTCGTCTGTCGGAGGAATTTCAAAGCGCGGCAGTCCAAAACCACGACGGACCTGGCCGCCGCCTCCCATGCGACCGCCGTCTCGCGCCGTAACAGGGACCGTGCGAGGTGAGACGCCCCGCGGGGAGAGTCGATTGTTTATCGGATCGTTGCCGCGCCCGCGAGAACGGGTGGAGCCTGACGCATTGAGTTCGACGCTCGTGTCCGCGGTGGTATTGACAATACGGCAGTGTTTACTGCCCGCGTGCGAGACGGCGACGTTTCGCGGGATCTCAACGGGGGCATGCCGTCGCTGCCACACCACTTGCCACACCAAGTAACCCATGACCCGCTCACCGTCTGGTCCAGTTCGATAAAACTTTAGAACGATCTCCAAAGTGTTCGCCACCGTGGCGAGTCTCCATCTCCCCCGCTCCCTTTCGGCATCTGGTGGCCGTGCGCGTCCATCGTGACTCGATGTCGTGGAAAGCTAACCCCGCACGGTTCATTCGCTGGGAGGGCCGTCCACATTGCCGTAGGGCGTCGCTCCGTAGCGCACGGGCCGGCCCGCCGACCCACTCGATGATGCGAATCAAGAAGCCCGAGCCCCAGCTTTCGCCGCTGTACGCGTGCAAACCGGAACGAGGGTTTTTAAACCCTACTGACGGATCTTTGCATACTGGGCTCAAGTGTTTTCTCCTCATGTTAACCCCTGCCAGAAAACGAGAAAGAGGGCTCCCGCCAAAAAAGGGCCGCGGCGAGCATACTTTATCCAAGTGGTTCGCCCTTTTGCTCGCGCAACAGCATGGGTTTCTCGGCCATGAATGCCACTCGGGCGGGCCGCGCGAGCATACTTCGCGCAAGTGAAACCGGGCCTTGGCACGGTTTGGCGCGTCCAGCGAGCGCGGGTTTGCGCGCGGCGGCTGGCTTTAGCCCAGCCATTGCCCCCCTCCACTTGTCGATCTGCCCCGAGTCGCGAGCGCTCCGTGCACTCGTCCCCGCGCTGCAGCCGAGCCGCGGCGCTCCCGAGTGCATTCCGTAGTAATCGAGGGCAGCCACGCGGGCCACCCACCGGCGCGAGCGGAGACCGTCGACCGAACGCCGCCATGGACTGGGATGAGGGGCTGCTCGCGTGCAACGAGTCGTTCGAGGAGGACGACGACACCATGGACCTGGACGCGGAGGAGGAGGAGGAGGAGGAGGACGCCTACGGCCGCGGATACTCGTGGGAGCTCACACCCGAGGAGCAGCACGTGCGTTGACCCCGCCCCCCCTCATTTCTCCCTGGTGGTCACCGGCGCTGACGATGGTCGTTCTGTGGATGATGCGATGCAGCGAGTGGCGCTAGAGGACCGGGACGTGGACGCGGGCTTCCGCGCCTTATTGCGGCAGGAGCTGGCGCGGCCCGACTTCTCCCGCGGCTACGAGTACGTCCGGTACCGGCGCGTGCTGGTGGACTGGATGAGCGACGTGGGCGAGAGCCACCTGGGCATGCGCAAGGAGCTGGTGCACGCGGCCGTGGCGCTGCTGGAGCGCGTGCTGGCCACGGACGCGCCGCTGCCGCCCAAGGACCGCTTCCAGCTGCTGGCGCTCACGTGTCTGCGCGTGGCCATCAAGGTCGAGGGCACGGACGCCGAGCTGCCACCCACGGCCGAGTTCTGGGAGGTCGGCAACCGCATGTACTCGTTCGACGAGATTGCGGCCATGGAGGTCTCCGTCTGCCAAGCGTGAGTCGCGCTTTTGCTGGTATAAATAGCGGCGGTTGACCGAATGGCTGACACGCGTGTCCATTCGTCTACGTGACGAACAACCAACCCCAACGGACAGGCTCGGCTGGCGGTTGACGACGGTGACGCCCATGCACTTCCTCCAGACCTTCCTGGCACAGACGGTGCTCTTCTCGGACGACGAGATCCTGGGCGGCGTCGACCTCGTGGACGAGGCGCACGCCTACTACGGCAAGTACGCCGACTTCTTCGCCGACCTGGCGCTGCAGGAGTACGCCTTCCAGGCCTTCCGCCCGTCCGTCGTGGCCGCGGCGACGCTCGCGGCCGCTCGCAAGGCGCTCGGCGTCGCGCCCCTCTGGAGAGAGGAGCTGTCCGTGCTCTCGGGCTACTCGGCGGAGCAGGTCGAGCCGTGCTTCTCGGAGCTGTGGGCGCACTACGAAGCCACGTTCGGCAAGGGCGATGCGCGGCAGGAGGAGTCGCCCGCGTGCGTCACGGAGCTCTGGCCGTGAACCGCGGCCTCAGTTCGTAGGTCGTGTCTAGTTGGTAGGTCCGCGTGCCTCTCGGCCGTGCGTCGCGTCGTGTGCACAGTGTGCAGTATGTATCTATTTATAAGGCGGCTACAGCGGGCGGCTCCAGCAGCCGAGCCCGCTGCGCAGTCGCAGAGAGATGAGATCGCGAGAGCGAGCGGAGAGCAGAGAAGACGTATCCTGGAGCCAAGCCACGAGCGGCACGAAGCGTCGTCGTCGTCGTCGTCCTCGCGCCTCTTCCTCCCGACTGCCACTCGGCGGGGCGCGCGTCATCGCCAACGCAAACCTGGAGTTGCAGCGGCAGCGACGAGGAGGGAGCGCGCGATCTTTGAGAATACACTCTCCCGTTTGCAAGAGATCAAACCACCGTAGTCCGCAGCAATGGGGAGGGCCACTAACCCTCGGTCGGCTTCGTCGGCCAGGCTCCAAGCCTCCGGCATGTCGCTGACCCCGACCGTGCTCTTGAGCAGTGGGCAAGAGTGGGGGCTCACCATCGGCTTCTTCCTGCTCTTCGCGGCCGTCGCCTTCTTCTTCGTCAAGCTGGCCAACGGGGACTTCGCAGAGTGGACGCTGTCCATGTGGAGAACCCCCAAGCGCAGACAGAGTACGTTTCGGCGTTACTCGCCGTGCTTGCACGATCGATAGCGCTTGGTGGCAGTGGGTGACGGAGGAATTTGCGCGTCTGGAACTACAGACAGCGACGACGATGAAGACGCCGCGTTTGTGCGGCCGCTGCTAAGTGACGACTCGCACGACCAGCGCGAAGTGGTGGAGCTCTAGCGCCGACGACGCTCCGAATGTGTCAAAAGGGCAATATTAGTGCGTCTCCCTCCATCTACCTGCGTCTAGCCATTCGGAAGTGAAACCTGGTCGGCATCTCTTCCACGTGCGCTCGGCTGTCCAGCAAATACTCTCAAGTCCGCAAGACCGTAACCAGCCCCCAACAAGAGGGTGAGAGCCTTATCGGTACCGGTACTGGCTTCCGTCGCGCGTCCTCCACGCTGACGCGCTTCACGACCACGGCAGCAAGCGGTCGGCGTCGCCAATCTCGCCGCCCTTGACGCGATCGACGACCTTCACATCGTAGTAGCCCACGCCAGGACTGTCCGACCTGGTGATGAACGAGTCGCGAGAGCTCCTGGCGCGCGAGATGACTGCGCCGCGCGTTGACAACGTCGAGCTCGCCGCTTCGTTGGCCGCATACTTCTGTGGCATGTAATTGTAGCGCTTGTTGATGTTCTGCAGCGCCGTGCCGCGCGGGGACTTGGTAGGGTAGCTGCCTCTCCTCTCGACGCCAGAGGTGTGTGATGACACCGAGACGTTGTCGGCATTCGAGCCAGAGTATCTAGCGCTGCGCGGTTGGCGCATTCCGTCGCCGCGGTGGCTCGATCGGTTGGAGTAGCCCGAGACCGACGACATGTTGGACGAAGTGTAGTATCCCGTGCCTTTGGACGGCAGACCCGCCTTGCGGTCCATCGCCTCTAGGATCTCTGGGGTCAGTCGAAGCCCCGACGACGGCAAGCTGCGAGGCACGCTGTGTGGAGGACCTGCACCACCAACCGATCCGTTCGTCGTTCGAATGGAAGGGGCAGACGTCGGTGCTGGCGGTGGAGTGACCGCCGGCGCTGAGCCGTGCGCTGCACGCACGGCTTGGAGCTTTGCCTCGCACAATTGAAGCTGGCGCGCGATCTCTTTAGCCTCTTCGTGCTTCTTGAGGAGCGCAATCTGAAGGTGCCTCACGTGCTCCGCGAGGGTCTCTTCCGTCTCGCCTTCATGCTGGTTTGAGTCCTGCACGACGGGCGATGGAAGAAGAGCTTGGTCGGGTGCGCTGGTAAGGCTGCCGTGAGTGGAGGCGCCACTCTCAGCCCCCACAACTGTAGGCTCTGACGCTGGCGAACGCTGCTCGTTTGACGTCAAGCCCGGCACTGCTGCGTCTGCCGCATCGTCTTTCGTGGCCGCAGCAACATTGTCGTGCTGGTTGTCGAAGCCGTTTCCCGCAGCGGAGCTTCCTCTTCGGCTTCGTCCACTGCTCCGTCGCCCCGATGAGTTACTGCGGGAGCGCTGCTTGGTCTTTGACGATGACGACGATCGAGGCGAGGGAACGAGTTGACCTGGTCCTGGCACGGGGAAGCTGCTGCTCTGAAGCCCAAGCGCCGACCCGACGTTGTTGCCGGGCGAGTGCAGCACCACAGTAGGCGGAGGCACGTAGCCGCGGAAGCGCATGTCGAAGGGCAACTGTGCGTTCTTCATGACTTCGTGCACCTGTCGCAGCCCGAGCGCTTCGAGCGGCGTGCCAGCGATCTCCGTGATGACGACCCCCGACACGAGGCGGCGGTAGTGCATCGCCGCCGTCTTGGGGTACAGGTTGGCCACCACGGTGAGTCCGTTGCTCTGCTTCATGGTGAAGCCGAGCGGGAGATGGTGGAATTTGATGGCGAACTCGAACGGCGGCAGCTCGGCATTGCCGCTGCCGGCGTCGCTAAGGGCGTCTAGCTGCTCGCTGCTGACCGTTGACGGCGCCGCGCGAGCGATCGTCAGCTCGATCTCGTCCTGAGGCAGACAGCACGAGCCAATGGTCTCGCTCGCGATCAGGAACGCCTGCTTGCCGCGGTGGAAGACCTGGTTGCAGTCTGGTGGCTCCACGCCCGGGAACAGCGCCTGGTACTCGGAGATGGCGGCGTCCACGAGCGACTCGCACGGAAAGTGGCGGGGCACGTGGACGGGGAAGCGCGCGCCGGCGATCGCGATCGCCAGGTCGATCACGTCGCTCGGCTTCTGCGCGGGCCCGGCGGTCTTCTTGGCCGAACGGGCCGGAGCTGCCTGCTTCTTCTCGCCAGGACTGCCCGTCCCCTTGGCACCGGTGCCAGCGCCAGATCCATTGGCGGCGGCGCTCTTCTTCCTGGCCAGCGCTGTCGGCGTGGCGCTCGCGAGGACAGCGTGGCGCGGGTCGGAAGCTGCCGTCGAAGGGACGGACGCGGTGGACCCGCGCCGGCGAGCGGCTGCCGCGGGCGGCGTGGGCGCCGGCGGAGGATGCGCGGAGCCGCGCCTTCTCCTTGCGGCTTGGTCGCTCGCGGCGCGAGGGGTCCCGCTCATGGCGCTGGCGTCGGGCAGCGCGCACGCCTGCCTGCCTTGCTTGACGTGCGTGGGTTGTTTGGCTGTGTGTATGTGTGTGTGTTGGTTCTGGTCGGGGAGAGTGACTGCATTGGTGATATACTACTGTACATACCAGTATAGGTAAAACGTATGGTATAAATGGAATTTGCCTTTATATTTATAGAAGTGGGTTGAAATACCGTAGATTCCGTTATTATTTGATGAATTGCTCGCCACTTCAACACGTTCCACCACCACACGCTGCTTGCTCCCTCCCTGATTGTCACATGAGCTTGCGGAACGACAGCACGTCATAGCACGCGTCGCACACGCGCGCGGGTTTCTGCTCCTGGAACTTGGGGATTGCGGTTTTGTTGCTCGAGCAGTTGTAGCACACGATGCGGCCGCAGTGGCGGCAGTGGTGTTTGCGCATCGCCAGACGGAAGACCGCGTGACAGGACGCGCATTCCGAGACCTGGTCGTCAGGCAGCCACTCGGGCGGCTTGGACAGGTTGCGCAGCACCGGTACGAGCATCGATCCTTGGTTCGTGCTCTCCACGAGGTCGATGACGCTCCTCCCGGCCGCGTCGAGGAAGTGCACAAACGCCCCAGCCGTCACCAGCGCGACCGCCACATCCTCACTCCCTCGGCCGACCGCAAGGTGCAGCGCCGTGCTTCCATCGAGACTCTGCGTGTGGATCGTGGCGCCATGCTCGATCTGTTGCGACGCAATGGGACGACCGAAACGGGAGAACTGTCAGCACAATGAGCGCCGCGGCTTCGAAGCAAGCAGCACGTACAAATACGTCGACGACGGAGGCAGGGCCGCTCTGGTGGGCGCAGAACAGGTGCAGCGGAGTGTAGCCGAACCAATTCGTGCAGTTTGGGTCGGCGCCGTTTTCCAGGAGCAGCTGCAGCATCTTTTGGCACCGATCCGATGGCGACATGGCGGCCAGGTGCAAGGCCGTGTTGCCCTTGAGGTCGGCCATGTTGATGTCGAAGGCTTCGTCTCGGCTTTCATTGCTCTCCGTCGCGCCTTCGACTGAGTTGCCGTCCAAAGTGGCAGTCGCGCTCGAATCACTAAGTGCCTTTTGAGACGCTGCGTGTGGGTTGAACGACTCACTGTCATGCAGCAAAACAAGCGCAACCGCCGTGTGTCCGTTGGCTGCCGCGTGGTGGAACGCGTTCTGACCTTGGTCGTCCAGACTGTCTTGCTGAGCCCCGTGGTGCAGGAGATAGTCCACGACGTTCACGTCTCCTCTTGCAGCAGCCACGTGCAGTGGCGTCCTGCCTCTTCGGTTCGGGATGTTGGCGTTTGTCTTGAACGAGTCGCTGAGCAGCACTTGCACCGTCTCCATGTTTGCTGCGCAGTGTAGCGCCGTGTTGCCGTCCGCATCTGGCAGATTTGCCGCTGCCTTGTGCTTCAGCAACAGCTCCACGACTGCACTGTGCCCCTTCCGACTGGCAATGTGCAGCGGCGTCTGCTGGCGGCCAAACTCCGCTACAATGTCTTTGTCGGTGTCTTGTAGCTCAGAGATCAGGTTGACGTCGGCGTTGACTTGCTCGATTAGGATCTCGCAGTGCAGCACACTCCCGCTCGCGCACGCGAGAAGGAACAGAGGGATCTTGTCCGTCAAATAGAAGAACGGCGCGTTCTCGTCAACCAAGAGTCGGCGTATGATGGCGTCGTTCCCCGTCTTCAGTGCCGCGACCAGCGGCAAGTCTGTCTCGTCGCGGTTGATTGATTCGAGAGGTTCTCCGAGGCGCAAGAGCTCGTTCACAACGCGCCCCAGCTGGTAGCGGACCGCTACGACAAGTGGGGTGTCGGACCGCTGTTTTAGCATCTCACAGATGCGCTCCGTCGAGCACTGCTTCCCGGTATCCGTGTGGAGCAACAACTCGAACTGGCGGTCCGGCACCGCCTTCAGACGGAGCACGCAGAGGTTTTGCAGGCGCTCGACAGCCCGCAAGCTCTGCGCCAGCCCCCGCACTTCGTCGATACTGTCTAGTGTTTGCTCGTGCGTGCTCTTGTCGGCCGCCTTCCTTACAGCCCTTGGTGGTGCAGGCTCGGCGCCTTCTTTCCCACTCGACGCGCGCTTGTTACTCGTTCGCCGCCTCGCGCTCGGGGGATGCAGCGCCAACATTCGGTCGGAAAACACCAGCAAGCCGAAGACTTGTCCGAGTCGAGCAGTGCTTGGCTGAGCATCGCCGTCTGACCCGTCGCTCTGCGTCATCGCCCGCTTGCCTGGCGCATCCGCGGCGCCATCCTCGCTATCGTCTACTACTGAGAGCTGCAGCAGCTGGACGAGGCGGTCTGCGCAGATGTCAGCGAGCGCAGGCACGACGTAAATGAACGCTGCGCGAAGCAGCTGCTTCCAGAAGTCGATAACGTCGCTCTCTGCGCTCTCGACCGCTTCGGCGACGTGGTTGGTGTACAGGAAGCGTAGCAGCGTGAAGAACACGCGGTACGACGTGTCCTGGATGTAGATCCGGATCGGGAAGCGCACCTGGCTCGGCACGTGGCTGCTCCTGGAGCGAATCAGCGCCTCATCGAACGCGCCGCTGCGCAGCGCGAGCACCAGGCGGTGCGCAGGCAGCAAGTGGTGCTCGCCGGCAGCCTTGGCGTCCGAGCGCGCGCCCGCGTCGCCGTCTGCGTCGTCGCCGCTCTCGCCGTCCGCGTGACTCACTGCCCCACTGTCGGACGGGAACACGAACAGCACATCACTCAGGTGGTGGTTCGCGAACAGCGCCTTGACCTGCAGCAGGTCCGTCGCCAGCGGTACGTCGCCGGCCTCCATCGCCCGCCCCACCCACCCACGGATTGAAGTTTCTCGCAAGAATGTGCCCCAGATGACGGGCGATTCACAGTCACGTCGTGCGTCACTAAATAATTGTGACACTTTAGTGACAAACAATTCAAACTCGATTCGGAATTGAATCGTGGTGCCTGAAATGGCTGAGCTCGCTGGGGGTGGGTGTTCTGGAAGCCGGGAGCTATTCGTTTGAATTGCGCGAGATCGCAACCCGACCGACTCAACTCGAGAGAGGCAGGCAGCGGAGATGGCGGAGCAGAACATGGAGGCGCTGCGCGGCTGCCTGGAGCAGACGCTGTCGCCGTACGCGGAGCAGCGCAAGAGCGCGGAGGCGTACCTGTCGTCGCTGGCCAAGCAGCCCAACTACGTGCTGCTGCTGCTGCAGGTGCTGGAGAACGGCGGCGAG
The DNA here is from genome assembly GCA_023338055.1 of Phytopythium mirpurense. Lineage (NCBI taxonomy): Eukaryota > Oomycota > Peronosporomycetes > Pythiales > Pythiaceae > Phytopythium > Phytopythium mirpurense. The sequence goes on from JAADXZ010000016.1 coordinate 28,755, forward strand.
AAGCAGGAGGTGCGGCTGGCGGCGGCGCTGCTGTTCAAGAACTTCGTCAAGCACAACTGGGACCCGGAGAAGGAGGGTTGCGTGCCGCAGAGCGAGAAGATGGTGGTCAAGCAGCACCTGGTGGAGCTCATGTGCCGTATGCCCGAGGCGCTGCAGAAGCAGCTCATCGAGGCGCTCTCCACCATTGGCGAGTACGACTTCCCGCGCCAATGGGACACGCTGCTGCCGCAGCTGGTGCAGAAGCTGCAGACGGAGACGGACTGGCAGGTGCGCAACGGCGTGCTCATGACGGCCAACACCATCTTCAAGCGCTTCCGCAACGTCTTCAAGTCGGACAGCCTGTTCGAGGAGCTCAAGCACTGCCTCGAAGTCTTCCAGGTGCGGTTCTCTCTCTTCTATCCGATTGGCAGATCCACTGTCTATATGTCTGGGAGTGCAAGCTCGTAGAGCTGACGTCGTACCTTGGCCGTGCGCTTTGGGACAGGAACCGCTGCTCCAATTCTACAAGCAGTCGGGCGCCGCGCTGCGCGCGCCTGGCACGACGCGGGAGCAGCAGGCCCACATTTTGACGGCGCTGCGCCTGATCAGCCGCATGTTCTACTCGCTTAACTGGCAGGACCTGCCCGAGTACTTTGAGGACCACATCGCCGAGTGGATGCAGGAGTTTCTCTCCTACTTTAGCTATGAGAACCCTGCGCTCGTGGACGACGACAACGACGACGAGCCCGGACCGATCGACTTGCTGCTGGTTGCGATCGTCGAGAACGTGAACCTCTACGCGGAGAAGTACGACGAAGAGTTCAAACCGTTCCTGCAGAAGTTCACCGAGGTCATCTGGCACTTGCTCTCCAAGCGCATCACGCTGCACCCCAAGCACGACGAGCTGGCCGCCAAGTGCATGAAGTTCCTGACCGCCATTGCTTCCCGAAGCTTCAACCGCGAGCTCTTCGAGTCGCCTCAGGTGTTGACGGAGCTTTGCGGCATCGTCATCACCAACCTGCAGCTGCGCTCATCCGACGAGGAGCTGTTCGAGGACAACCCGATGGACTACATCCGCCGCGACATCGAGGGCTCGGACGGCGACAGCCGAAGGAGCGCCGCGCGTGACCTGGTCCGCGGCCTGCTGAGCAGCTTTGATGAATCGGTGACGCAGATTTGCATGGCCGCGATCCAGACGCACTTGCAGCAGTACAAGGCTGACCCTGCGCGCAACTGGGCGTTGAAGGATGTCTCGGTACGTCCACATGTGCTGGTGTTAAATGTGTCGTTGTCACTCTAACCTCTCGCTCCATGTGCAGATGAACTTGGTTATTGCCATCTCGGCACTGAAGCAGTCCCGTCTTCGCGGCGTGTCGACGGTGAACAGCCGGGTCCCGCTCATGGACTTCTTCATGGCGGAGGTCCTTCCCGAACTGTCAAGTTCCAGCCAGGCGTCGCTGATCCTCAAGGCGGACGCGATCAAGTTCGTCTCGACTTTCCGCACGCAGCTGCCAGTCGAGGTCATGGACCAGCTGTTTCCTCTGCTCATGAACTGCATGAACCCGTCCCAGTTCGTCGTGCACACGTACGCGGCGGCTTGTCTCGAGCGCCTGCTCACCGTCAAGGACGACTCTGGAACGCTGCGGTTCTCCAAGCAGCGCCTTGCCCCGTATCTCGGCAAACTACTGGAGCACGTGTTCGGCATTCTCGAGCAGCCCAACTACCCGGAGAACGACTACTTGATGAAGGTGATCATGCGCGTCATGAACGTGGCGAAGGAAGACATCCTGCCGCTCACGGACATCGCGGTGAACAAGCTCACGAGCATCCTGAACCGCATCTGCGCCAACCCGAGCAACCCGTCGTTCAGCCACTACCTCTTCGAGTCCATCTCGGTGCTGATCTTGAACGTGTGCAAGGCGAGCCCGGCCGCTACCGAGCGCTTTGAAGCGCTCCTGTTCCCTCCGTTCCAGAAGGTGCTCGCCAACGACGTCGAGGCACTCTCCCCGTATGTGTACCAGGTTCTGGCGCAGATGCTGGAACTCCGGCCGAGCGGGATTTCGCCCGCGTACATGAGCATGTTCCCCGTGTTGCTGACTCCGACTCTGTGGGACCGTGTGAGCAACGTGCCAGCTATCGTCAAGCTGATCGAGGTACGCTGCGAGAGCTATGCTGTGCGCCTATCGTCTGTTTGATGGCTCTGGGGTCTCAATAAGTGGTATCTCAATGTGCTCCACGGATCAGGCCTACACGCGGAAAGCCCCCGCGGAGGTGGCCCAGTCGATTACTGGCATCTTGGGCGTGTTCCAGAAGCTGATCTCGTCGCGAACGACGGAAGCGTTTGGCTTCTCGCTGCTTCGCGGCGTCTTCGGGTTCATGGGGCAGGAGTCGTACGGGAACTTCCTGAACGAGATCGTCAAGATTCTCATGATCCGCCTGCAAACGCGCATGTCGGGCCGCAACTCGGTCGGGTACACGAAAGAGCTGGTCTACACGATCTCGGTCCTGGTGGGCAAGGTCGGCCCCAACGTCTTCGTCGGCTCGCTCGAGGCGCTTCAACCTGGGTACGCAGCTGTGGTGCAGTGGGCATGCGCAGAGTTGGAATTGCCAGCTAACTCGGCTGTTTTGTGGCTTGTTTCCGGACCAGGATGTCCAAGATGTTCCTCACATCGGTTTGGCTCCAGAACTCGGTGCGAGCGCGCGCGCTGGTCGAGAAGAAGGCGTGCGTCGTGGGCCTGACGCGGCTGCTGTGCGAGTCGGAGCTGTGTCTGGCGGACCCCCGGGTCTGGTCGGATGTGCTTATCGCTGTCGTCAAGGTGCTGGAGGAGAATGCCGATGGTGCTGTCGCCGTCAAGGACGAAGACGAGTCGCTGCTGGAGCTGGAGCAGACTGGGTACGAGGCGGGCTTCTCGAAGCTCTACTTCGCCTCGTCGACTCCAGTGGACTACCTGCAAGAGTACCCGGCGCCGTCTCGCTACCTCGCTGAATCCATCGGGAAGCTTTCGGCCGCTCGCCCTGGAGTGGTACGGAGCCGGATCTGCTCTGCTACAATGCTGGTAGTGGCTAGCCCTTGGATGGATATATTACTGACGGGTCGTTGCTGTTGTTGTTGCTTGGATAGCACCTCGCGTTCGCGCGAAGCAATGTGGACTCGCCGCAGACGTTCACGGCGTTGCAGTCGTACTTTGCGCAGAACAACGTTCCGTTCCAGTAGGAGAGCTGTCGTCGAAATGAGAGACGACGCGGTGGCGCGGTTAGACGAGAGACGGAGGCTAGGAACACTGGGTGAGCTCGCCCGAGTGAGCGCTTGGACGTGAGACGAACTCGAGAACCATGCTAAGATTGCCAGACGGCGAATGTCACGGCAAGGCTCGAGTGTCGTGAAATGAACCGCTGTTTTGGCTACCAGTCCCTCCTTTAGGCGCGTGATCGCGGCGTGGCGCCCGCGCAAGTCCGTCTTTTAGAGCCACGGCTTCTACCACGTGTGCTGATTGCAGATGCCTTTGGTTGCGTGGGATGCGATATTGTAGAGCAGTTCATGAAACAGTGTGTCGTTATGGGCACAGCGCGTCATCGTGTGCCGTGCGAGCCTTCCGTACACGACTGGAAGAGCTCAGCTCCTCCCCTCCCCACTCCTCCCCTCCCCTGCCTGCCTGCCGTCCGCGCGCTGCACACTCGCTTTACTGCGGGGCGTTGTACATGTCGATGACCTCGTCCGACATTGGGTTGGAGAACGTCCGGCTGAACGGCGTGAAGCCCGCGTTCTTGGCGAGCATCCGCGCGTCGCAGCGCTCCGCGTGCAGGCGCGCGAAGTAGGCGTCGTCCACGTCGCCCGTCACGTACTCGCCGTTGAAGCAGGACGAGTCGAACTTGGTGAGCGTCGTGTTCTCGGCGCGCACCGACTCCTCGAGGTCCGACAGGTCCTGGTACACGACCCACTCGCAGCCGATCTCGCGCGCGATCTCCTCCTCCGTCCGGTTGTAGGCGATCAGCTCCTCGCGCGTCGGCATGTCGATGCCGTAGACGTTCGGGTGGCGGATGGCGGGCGCGGCCGACGCGAAGTAGACCGCCTTGGCGCCGTTCTCGCGCGCGATCTGCACGATCTGGCGCGACGTGGTGCCGCGCACGATCGAGTCGTCCACGAGCAGCACCACCTTGTCCTGGAACTCGGACCGGATGGCGTTCAGCTTCATGCGCACCGTCTTCTTGCGCGTCACCTGGCCGGGCATGATGAACGTGCGCGCAATGTAGCGGTTCTTGACAAAGCCCTCCCGGTAGGGGATGCCGAGGCGCTGCGAGGCCTCGAGCGCCGACGTGCGGCTCGTGTCGGGGATCGGGATGATCACGTCGATGCCGTGGTCCGGGCGCTGGCGCAGGATCTTCTCGGCGAGCTTGCTGCCCATGTTGCGGCGCGCCTGGTAGACCGACACGCCGTCGATGGTCGAGTCCGGCCGCGCAAAGTACACGTGCTCGAAGATGCAGGGCGACAGCTGCACCTGCGGCGCGCACACGCGCGAGACCAGTCCGCCGCCCTGCTTCATGATGATGACCTCGCCCGGCGCCACGTCGCGCTCGAGCTCGAACTCGAGCGTGTCGATGGCCACGCTCTCCGAGGCGATGACAAAGTCCGTGCCGTGGTGGCTCTTGCGCGAGCCGTAGACGAGCGGGCGGATGCCGTGCGGGTCGCGGAAGGCGACGATGCCGAAGCCGTTGATGATGGCCACGGCCGTGTAGCCGCCGCGGCAGCGCTTGAAGAGCCCCGTGACCGCGTCAAAGATGGTGCCCTCGTCCAGCGGCTTGTGCACCTGGCGGATGAGCTCGTCGGCGAGGATGTTGAGCAGCAGCTCTGAGTCCGAGTCCGTGTTGACGTGGCGGAAGTTGACCTGCGAGAGCTGCTCCACGAGCTCGTGCGAGTTGGTCAGGTTGCCGTTGTGCGCAAGCGCCACGCCGTAGGGCGAGTTGGTGTAGAAGGGCTGCGCCTCGGAGCTCGTGGACGAGCCCGCCGTCGGGTAGCGGCAGTGGCCGATGCCCATGGGGCCGCGCAGGCCCAGCATGTGGTTCTGCTTGAACACGTCGCGCACCAGCCCGTTGTCCTTGCGCAGGAACAGCCGCTTGTTCTCGCACGTCATGATGCCGGCGGCGTCTGCGGACGACGCGCCGACAGCGAGCCGCAAGAGGCGTTAGCGACCGTCCAGCACGCACCATCACGAAGATCGCTGGCGCTTGCCGCGCTGCGCACCTTGGCCGCGGTGCTGCAGCACCGTGAGGCCGTCGAGGAGCCCCTGGTTGCAGTGCTCGTACTGGTTGGCCAGCATCAGCGCGATGATGCCGCACATGGCGACGACCGGGAGGCGACCGAAAGGCGGCGGGAGCAGTGGTGGGGTTGGGGGCGAATTGGCGTTTGCGCCAGTGACGTTGCAGCCGGGCGGGCGGGTGGGCGGGCGGGCGGACGACAGCGCAGCGAGCGGTTGGATGGTTTGGACACGCCGAAAGCAGTCAGCATACAGAAGCCTGGACAACCGCTCGGGTACCGTGCCTTCTTTCTAAAGTTACGTTTCAGAGCGATCGGCTTTGAGAGGGTTCAGGTGGGCGAACGTACTGTTACGCGCGTATTGCTCATCGCGGATTGGATGAAATCACTAGGCAAAGAGGTCTGCTTCAGCATACCGGTACCGATACCGGTATGCTGAGCGCTTCAAGCTCAACAGCATCACTCTCGGTGCTGCTATCATGGTGGAGTAGCTCCTCATGCCTACTAGGAGGTATTGCCTAGCTCGTGTGCTGCATCAGATTTGTCTCACTCTAGTTTGTACACGAGGCAGTGGAGACGCAATGATGAGCATTCACAGTCAGCGAATGCTCTTCGTATGCAACGACGGACAAGACACAGCAATTGCTTCGTCTTTGACTCGACTCGGAGGATGCTCAAGCGAAATCAGCCGAGTCTTTCAACGTGGCAGTGGCTCTGAGCGACATCAAAGCGACGAAACGCTTTGGCCAACTGCAGATTTGTCGTGTAGGATTAGCGAGGCTCTGCGTGCTCATTGTTGACGAAGGGATGGCGTGTAGTCCGGTGTGGACACTACGCCGAGCTATCAAGAACGAGATGCCACAAGAATGCAATCAATGTCTTTGATCACCGTACTGATTGAAGACACGCTCATCTCCAAAGAGGGCTCGAGCTGTAGCAGGTTGACAAACAGTGACAGCTACGGCTGTAGTGGAGGCACACGAGCGTCGACGTACGTCAAGACGCCACATCGAAAAAGTCAAGCTTTGCCTCAACACTTCGAACTGGTGAAGAAGATGGCGGAACGTTTGGGGGCCCGATCGGACAAACAGCCAAGTCACTTGAGCGCAAAGACAGTGGAAAGCGGCCAGCTATGAGCACGACCAATCGGTGTGGAGTGCTCCAAGCCGGCGAAGAAGGATGGACAATAGTCCTCGCTCTGTCAGAAACGGGGGCACCATTAACGAGCGATCTACATCCCCACAGCGCAGCCAGCCCCTAGAGGAAGCTGGCCAATGCTTCTGGTCGAGGACGATACATTCGGGAAGAGGCATTCATACGTTCTGGAGCATGCAGTAGCCGACCTACAACTGCCGTTGCTGATACGTTCTCACCTCCTGGTAATATGTTGCACTGTGGTGAGGACCTCAATTGATGCAAGCGCGGAGACTCGCTCCGAATCCACAAAGTGTGCGCGCACTTGTGTGCCTCTTATGGGTATGGTCACCACTTGACGATTAAAGATCCTCCAATTCATGGCTAGAACCCCGCTCGACCGCTAGAAATGGACAGCATTTCGATGCGGTCGCTTTGACACTGGATCCTACTCCAGGCGACGTAGTATCGAGCAGAGCTGCTCTGAAATTTCGTGCGGACTTTTGGATTGGAAAGCCATACTCCAACACAGAGTGCTAGAGCTGTGCACTGAGCGTATTTGAGCACGAAGCAACGATCTTCTCGCGGAGAGAAGTGGAAGTAGAGTTCATTTACGTGGTCGTCAGTGGTGCGATAGTCCTCGGTACAGCAAACTGTCAACACGCAGTTTGCCCAAGTCTCTGCTGGTCCACCCATCGCAGAAGCGACCGTCAACCGAGATCTGTGCACGGGAAGCATGATGGCTTGGTTCTTCACAATGGTGACTCTCCTCTTAGTACTTCAAGTACTTTCGAACCACTTGATACCCACAGTAGTGTCGGGCAATGATACATTGCCTGCAAGGCTCTATGAGGATAGTTGCGAGCTCTGGCGGCTTTTTGGCCTTGGCGGTGGGGCGGACGAGTGCGCTTGTCGAGGTGCTTCCTCTTTGCATGGATCGATAATGCTTCAGCTTTGAGAAAGAAGCGCAACGTACCGCTCAAACTCGCCAGCGTCATTAACGAATTCATTCGATACGTGAATAGCCCATGAAAGAGCAATACCGCGACGTTGGTGACAATGAATGCAATTCATGCTGACGCGTCAACGCCATGGAAGATCTCCCTCAAAGCCGGAGTCGACACGACCCCACTGCAGATACGTTTTTGGAGCGTCTAGCCTCAAAGCGCAGGGCCGCGCAAATCGCTACCGTAGAGTAGGAAGAGCGCACTGTGTTGACGTTTGCTTCATGCTAGCTGATACCCCGACAACAAAATGACACTCCGCATCGGCGTTTACATGAAAGTCAGCGAACCAAACGCAAATTCTCCTGGTCATTCGATTGTCTAGAAGACTGCATTGATTCCAGCCTTGACGGTCGAGCTGGACTTCTTCTTCACTGCGGCAGCTGGGGCGCTGATGGGTCTGTCGGGTGACGGTGGCGTGGCGCTCGCAACGACCGAGAGACGGCTGCGTACGGACAAGACAGAGTCGGCTCAACACGACCTTCATCATGCTATCAACTCGTACAGTTTGCGCGCATACCTGATAGGAGACGCTTTAGGAAGGCCAATCTCAATTCGTCGACCAGCAGCGGTTGCGGCAGTACTCTTGGCCTCCACGGGGATGAGAGTGCCATCCGTATTCGCCACCGAGTCGCTGTTCAACCCGGATGGCTCGGCACTGAACGGGACGTTCGAGCGGTAGATCTTGGCTGACGATGGGCCCGGATAGACTTTTCGAAGCTGGTTGGCGTTGCCGTTGCCGGTCTCGTCCTCGTCGCCATCTTTATCGATTTGCTGGAGGCTGATGACTTCTTTGTGGCACGACAGACACCGAACGAGACAGTCCTCGTCCTCTACCGTGTGTCCAAGAAGCCTCGCTTCAAGTCTGCGCCATAACATACGCCGTCGGTTAGTCTCCCACCAGTCATGATAGCGTGTTGTGCTCGACAATGCACGTACTCTTTGAGCATCTTGAGGTCTGCTTTGCGTCTCAAGGCTCTCCGGATCGAATCAATCGCCGATCCAAAGTCGGGGAGTGACTGTAGGTTCTGCTCGAAAGCTTCCGCTTGCGCCGCGAGCTTTTGCGGGATGATCTCTTCGATGACGTGCAACTGGTCGTGCTGCTTGACAATCTGTGCGTCCAACTGTGCGTAGTTCGAGCTCGCGATTTGATGGAGACTCACGATCTCCTCGGAGATACTCGAACGAAGATTTTCAAGCTGCTTCCCCAGCTCCGCGACCTTTTCCGGAGTGAGTTGGGATACCATCTTACCGAGGCGAGCATCGAGGCCCAGTAACGATCGCTGCATGTCGGCGGCTTGCCGACGAAGCGATTCGTGTGCGGTCAGGTCTGTTTTGAGCTTGAGCTCGTTGCCGATCTGCTTAATCGATGCAAACAGTTCCCTGGATTTCTCCTCCAGCAGCTCGAGTCGAGACGATACGGTGAACACGTTCTTCTTGCGCTTGAGCAGGATGTTGGCCACATCTTTCTTCTGCTTTTCTTTTACGTGGCCCTTGAGCTTGAACCACTTGTCTTGCGCGCGCTGCTTCAGCTCTTCCTCCTCTTCCCGCGTTAGCATGTTGGCCTTCTTGAGTTTCTTGAGAGCCGTCATCGTGCGCGAGATGGTTGATCCTGTGGCGACAGATGCCCGTTTGCCACCTCGAAAGGCAGCCATCGTGGCCGCTGAGCTTGAGTGTTCGTTCATAGGCTGCGTCTCCTCAGACACACTTCCTGTTGAGTCGTCGCTACTGTTGGAGGAGTCGTCATCCAAATTGTCGTCGTTGTCGCTGCCTCCATTATCACTCGAGCTGCCGCCTTCCTCACTGCGTCGGCTGTCGCTGTCTTCTTTGAAGGCATCGTTTTCACTTTCATTGTCGATCACTTCGGAGCAAGCAGTGTTCTGAGCTGCTGGTAACAAATCTGGTCGCTCTGGTTGCTCTTTCTCCGCCTCAACAACGATAGCGTTCGACTGACGCGATTTTGCAGCGGAGGGCGGTCGGCGCTCAACTTGCGACTCGCTTACTGATGGCGCTTGCTGTGCTTGACGCTCCGCTGCCTCGTTCATCGCCAGAACTCGTTGCAGTAGCGATGACCGTCGGCGCGGAGCCGATTCGTTGCTGATCGTTTGGCCGTTGGCATCGGTTGTTGAGGCTGTACAAGGTGCGAGCTCGACAAGAATGCTGGTTGACGGTGGTGTGCTATTGGGACCGGATGTTTCTGTAGCCGCTTGAGAGGAGATGTACGACGGCTGGGGTGACGAAATGCTTGCTTGGGACTCGAGAGCAACCGATTGCGGCAGTGTCGGTACGATGAATGATGGAGGTCTGGCGCACTCGAGAGCTCGCTGTTCGGGTGTAGCTGTTCCACCTTCGGGGCTCTTCGGGCTATCTGTGAGCTCTTCGTGGTGAACGCTTGCTTCGAATCCTGATAATGATGCTTCACCCAATATATCTTCGCCAGAAATCCCATGTGTGCTTGTCGGGGATCTAGGTGTGCTTGTCGCGGATCTGGATGTTGATGCCTGACTTTGATCGTATTGGCTGTGGACCTCTCGGGCATCTTCAGTCTCGTGGTGCTCTGAGTCTCTGGGGGAATGGTTGGGAGTACTTTCACTCGACGAGCCACTGCTGGATTCCCTGTCATCTTGCATTTTTGGAAGCAGAGATTGCGGAGGAGCTTGGTCACTGTGGAGAAGCGGAATATCATCAGCGCTTGCCTGTGGTTGAAGTGCACTGGTCGATTGAGCGCTTTCAGCATCCGTTGGCTCAAGCTGATGATCGCCATGCTTTGCTTGGAGTTGCTTATCTTCCATCATTCCGATCGCTGGCTCAGAGGGCAACACAGCCTGAGCGACAATGGTGTCGTCACAAGAGCTCGTAGCGGGTTTAACCCCGGCCTCTGGTCGTGTAGGAACCTTCTCGTCGTGTTTCGTATCGCTCTCCGCGGAGCTGTCTGCGCTATTGAGCCGATTGAGCTCGATCGAAGCGACCGCTGGTTGTTGCTCGACTGCGGAAGAGGCGTTAATAGGTTGCGCTGAGCCTGGCGACTTCTTTTTCTTGGCAGCTCTCTTCGGTGTGTCGGCAGTTGGCGTGGTCGGCGGCTTCTTCTTCTTCTTGGTCTTCTCCGACCCGTCTTTTGTCTCCGCCGCCAGTTGATCGATGATCGCAGCCGCCATCCCCGTGACGCGCACCTGCTTGCTATTCTTTCCGAACTTCTTGCTCACGGTGGCGACCGCGAGGTCGTCTTCAGGCGGTGGCACGGTCCATGGTTGCGACCCACCTGCGTCTTCGTCCACAGCGCTGGTTCCGTCGATATTGTGCGCGATATTGCGCAGCTTGAGGTCGAGCTCCGACATGCCATAGCTGATGGTAGTAATCCACGTCTCCATGCGATCCCCCTTGCCGCACACGACACGAAGAATGGCCTCGAGCGCCATTGCCTGCTTGCCTAGGTCCTTGAATAGGCTCTGCATGATGTCGCGCGACGCATCGGCATTCTGCTGGTGGATGCTGGCATCAGCGGCGACAACGACCATGTGCGCACTCCTCCTCTCGACGCATGTACGTTGCTCAAACGCGCTTCGTCCTTTCAGAATGCTACTATGAAATCTCGGACAGTTGGTTTCACGACTCCTTCTTCAACATCAAGCAGTAGTTTCGTAAAAATACTTCTAGCGGATGAAGCAGCGGCCGCGTCGGTTGAATTGAAGTGGTAGTTTGGGATTGAACTTTGCTCACCATTCAGCATACTGGGCTGGTGAAGCAATGCGTGGTCAGCTTGGAAGATTCATGCTTAGCACCCTCTTCGGGCTGCTGATTGCGGCGTTGCTCATGCCTGACGGCGGCGCGTTATCCCCCGGACGAGTCCAATTCGCGCAGCCCACATATAGCACGAACCAGGACTTTGGAGTCGCTTATATTACTGGTACGAGCGAGCGTTATTCTAACCATCACGCCACAGTGGTGCGCATGCCTAATATCGACTCGTGAACAGTCCAGCGCCACCTGGGGGCGGATGGCCGCGCTGCTGTCTACGTGTCGACAAGCAAGAGCGCAGGCTCTGCTGTCGTTGGCCGCGACTTCCAGCCGATCTTCAACCACAGTCTAGTCTGGCATGACGGTGACGATCTGGAGAAGGAGCTGTACGTCAAAGTGCTGAACGATGGACAGCCCCAGGAGGCCCCGAAGACGTTCATGCTCTTCCTCCACGACGCCGTCGGAGCCCAGCTTAACGAGGCCCGAGCACAGACTCTTATCACATTGGAGCCTCCGTCGAACCGTGCGTTCATTTGGGACCATGCTGGCTTTACCGACTCACTTGCGCCTAATAGGTGGTTCCCTCTCTGATTGTGTGTGTCGTGCGCAGTACGCCCCGGTTCATTTCGTTTCCTCAACTCGACTGCTACCGTCTATGAGAGCGCGAACACAGTGGTTCAGATCCCAGTACTGTGGGAGAACGGCACAACTTCGAGCGCTCGCGTCAAGTTCGAGATTTCTTGCGGCTCGGCCTGCTCCCCACTCGACTTTGTCGTCAACTCGCCCCAAAATACGGGCATATTGACATGGACACGTCCCAGTGGAAGCGTAGGCGCGCCCTTGGTGCAGAACATATCACTCTCGATCTTCGACGACGGAGTGTACGAGCAACGCGAGACTTTCACCATCCGTCTCCTAACGGTAGAGCAGGAGGAAGACGATAGTGTTGGCGTTGGCACTATCGGACGCATCGCCTCGATGGTTGTGATGATCGCTGGCCCCAACAACGGTAGGTTGTGTGCCGCACCAGTCTTTTTGACGCCTTCCTAACTTGCAAACCGTTTTGTCAACACTCCACTCCCAGTGAATGCCGGCGTTCTTCAGTTCGAAACCGATTGCTTCCCGGACTGCCCAAGTCGGAAGTACCAGATCGGAAATGGGGGAGTCGCGCGAGCTGTTGTCCAGCGTAGAGATGGCAGCGATGGCAAAGCGGCCGTGACTGTGACAACGCGCGATGATTCGGCTGTTGGGGGTCTCGACTACCGTCCCGTCAAGTCTGTTCTTGAGTGGGCAGAGGGGGATGCATCTGACAAGGTGGTCCTTGTAGAGTCCACCTCGGGCGTGTATCGGCGCAACAACACCCGCTTCTTTTTGGAGCTGAGAGACAATGTGGGTGCAGCCCTGGCAGGAAGTCACGCCAGTACGACTTTCATCGACGTGACTGCGTCTTCGGATACATTTCGAGGGATTGTCGACTTCATCGCGCCTGCTGAGTTGGCGACCGTGTTGCGGCGTCCCGATGAATCCTTCCTCCCACTGCTGACTCGAACGACATCAAGGCTCGAGCTTTGTCCCCGCCTCATGATTCACAAACCGGGAAAAGTAAAGTTGTCGCTTCGCCGCCACTCTGGAGTGCTGACGGAGTCGGCATCTGTGGCCTTGCATACACTTGACGGCACCGCATCGGCGGGGGTGGACTTCGAGCCACTATCAGCGACAGGGAGTGCGACGGTAGAATGGCTGGCGAACGACACAGACGACAAGTTCATCGAGTTATCCATCTTGCCTACCAAAGAACTCTGCCCAAAGCCTCGCTCGTTTTGGCTCGATATCGTCGCTGTCAACAACGTCGGTCTTGGTGAGTGTAACAGCCTCGAGGTAAGCTCAAAGCGGCTATGTTGATAGATTACCAACATCTGAGCACCGCGCCTAACGCACTGTATCGATGGCCTCTTATGCGTATATTTAACAGATCATGCTGGATGGAGTCGCGCAAGGTGCGAGTCGCGAACCGCGCTCCAATCGTAATCACTGCAAAGGTATGAAACTAACCTCGTGATTCCGTGGTCTGAAGCTCCGCGTGTTGAGGCCTTCGACCTGAACATGGACACTGGGAGCCTTTTGCTGTCGCTTAGCGCGCCTGTCATCGCGTCATCCTTCGATGCCACGAAACTCCAACTCCAGACGCACCGAGAATTTGACGCACCGTCAACACAAGTCTTCACCTTCAGTACATCGACGACAACCGCGAGTCCGGACGGCTCGGAAATCATGGCTAGCATCGGTCAAAGCGATCTAAACGCCCTCAAGGCCATCGCGGGCCTGGCTAAGAGCGTAGCTGATACGTTCTTGAGCATGCTGCCAGGCGCATTCAAGTATATTGTGAATGGCTGCATCGTCGGTGTCGGCTCTGGATCATGCCTTCCGCCAGCAGACACTGCGGCGATCCTCAGCACTTCAGCGATCCAGGTTCGAGATTTCACCGCGGATACGACGAAGCCTGTTGTTCTAGGGTTCACGCTCGATCTCCCGCGCCGACTGCTCAAGATTCGCTTCTCGGAGCCCGTGGACGCAGCAAGAGTGCGCGCCAACGCGCTGACCTTCTCCGACACGTCGACCGGCGCGAACTGGTACACCTTGACGACGGTGTCTACCAAGTTGTTCACCCCAGACCCGGACCCACTTAGCGGCGCGTTGCTGTCCGACAGCAACCGATTACCTGCAGACGGAACATACGTAACCTTACTTATCGGTGCCACCGATGCCGCAGCAATCGCAGGTATCGGGAATGGGCAAGTCGGTGTGACCTCAGACTCGACCTTTATGAGCGTCACGTTCGAGTTCGTAAAGGACTACGCTGATCCACCGAACGCCGTGGTCCCAGTCATGTTCCTTCAAGTTTCCCCCGCGGACTGCTCGCCGTGCACAGCCGGCACGTATCTAGTGCACTCCTGCTCGGATCTCAAGGACCGCGTGTGCGCTGTTTGCTCCGTTTGCCCGACCAATTCGTACGCGTCAATCGAATGCACGCCAACCAGCGACACGATGTGTTACCGTACGTGAAGGCCAGCATCCTGCTCTGACACTACAGCATTCCCTAACGTGTCGACTTGACCCAAATTGTATTGGCAGCTTGTACAGAATGTCGTGGCGGTCAGTACGCGTCTGTCCAGTGCACCGCGACGACCAACCGCGTTTGCGCAACATGTACGAAGTGCACTCCGGACGAGTACGAGGCGTTCCCTTGCTACAACGGCGTGGACCGCGTCTGCCGCACGTGCAACTCCTGCACGCTCACCAAGGGCCAGGAGCGCTTGTGCTGGGGGAGTCTCAAATGGCGGCGGCTCGGGATGAGGGCTCCGTACAGCTGCCCGGCGTCGGATCAGCAGTACAAGACATTCGAGGCACGTCTTCAAGACGAAAAGTCCAACCGCTGTGGCGCCGGGCGGTGCTCGTGCTCCGGAGGAGGCATCGGCAATGCCAACGTCAACGGTGACAGCTTCCCCGAAGACCGCCGCTGCACTGGGCCGGAGGCGTACAACATTCTCCTGTGAGTGCTCGAGTCACCTCTCAGCGGTGAAGTGCATCAGTTGCTCTATGTCTATTAGAATGGACAAGCAAGAGAGAGAGAGAGAACCCATACAAGTCTGGCTGGCTGGCGGATAATCAGGCGTCAGTCTCGAAGACGGATCTCGTAAAACTCGTACGAGAGCTCCTGCGCATCCGCCACTGTCTTTAGCAGCCTTTTGCCGTCAGGGAGGTCATGGACCGGAGTAATGGTCGACGTGAGCTCCGTGCTCTCCGCCAGAAGCTTGTGTAGATGAGTGACGCCGAAACGGCTATGGCTGTCCGCGTTCATGAGGAACGCGACGCCATCGGCGCTGAGGCGGTGGCGGATGACACGCAGGAACCCTTCCGCGGTGCTAGGCTCGCAGATAATGTCGCTGCCGATGATGATGTCCATCTTCTCGCCGTTCCCGGCGGCTTGGATGCTCTCCATTTCGTCCCAGTCGAGGCGCTGCACGATAGTACGTGGCTTTGCGGGCTCGAGTTCGTGCGTGAAGGGCCGGTTGAGCTCGACATTGTACTCGAGCGCAGCGCACGTGTCGCCTTGGTAATCGGTCAGCACGGTGCGATGGGCGTAGCGAGCGGCCGTGATGCCGCCCAGACCGAGACCGCTGCCGACTTCGAGGACGGACTTGCTCACGAACAGCTCGCGGTGGAGGTGCACCCACCTCGCGAGCACAAACGCGGCGCCCCAGAGCAGGTAGCCCGTCTTTGGCTGTCCGGTCATGCGTGTGGGCACCTGGCGAATGAGCACAGAGAGAGCATGCGTGTCCTCATTGTCGGCTTGGACCGCTTGGTCGGGGGCGGCTGCTGGCGGGATGTCGCGCGGATCCAGCGGTAAGGTGATCTTCTGGGGCCACAGACGCGACGGAGGCTCTAGCGGGCGCGTTCTAGCGGCGCAATGTACGATCCAGAGTCAGTCCGAACGCTCGTGGATGACATGATATGCGACTACAATGTGCCTGGCAGTGCCGTCGGAACCACGGAGCAGTCGGCGTACCTGAACGGGAAGGCGATGCCAGCAGCGCTGGTCGTGCAGTTCCCAACGACTTGGGCGGCCGCCTGGTTGACCAATGAATTGAGCACACGCCGTGTCTCGTCAGACAGACACACCGCAGGTACGACGCTGCGCAATGCGACTTGCCTCTTGGATGGCTTCGCTGTCGTGTTCCATGAGTCGGAGCAGCAGTGGGTGCGCCCCAAGCCGGGCGGCGAACGTCGCGTTGTCTTCGTCCAAAAGCACCTCGGCGAGGACCAGCAGCAACTGCTTGCCGTCGCACGGGCGTCCAGCGTCAGCGCGCGTTAGCGCAAAGAGACCTTACTTCTACCATTCACCTGGACCATCGTATCCTCCTCCTTAGCGCCTGTAGCACGTCGCATGGCGAAAGCAGCCATCGCTTTCGCCGCTCTCTCCACGAACCCGGCTGTACGCGTAAACGCAGCGCTTGTCAGCAATCCCAGGCCCCCCTCGCGCACGGATGACACTGAGGCTCGTCCTACCGAGCCCGAGGACGCAGCGTCCGTGGGTCGTCAGCGCGAGCGCTTGCGCGTGGGCGAGCGCGTCGGCGGACTCGTCGGTGGCGAGCTGCGCGACGATCTCGGTCGTCGCGGCCACCTCGTTCTCCAGCGACGGCGGGCACGGGACGAACACCATGGCGCCGCAAGACGTGCGGAGGAGGTAGACACTTGACAAGGTGCCTGCCTGCCTGCCGCTTCAGCTTACGGCGCCGCTTCAGCTTACGGCGCCCCAGTGATTGGCAATTACGAATCACGGCTCTTTTTATGCTACCGTGATGCACACGAAAAGACACTTGTAAAACTGTACCTATGTTCGAGGCGGCGACTCAGGAAGCGGCCAACGTCCCCTCCTCTTCCTCTTCCTCTCCCTCGCACGCCTCCCGCCCGCCACCGCGCCTCCTGTCGTCGCCTCCAGTGCGCGCCAGCAGCCTGCTCTGCAGCGTGGCGTCGGCCATGGGTCCGGGCCCGTAGCGGCCCTCGCGGATCTCCTGCCTGGCCACCTCGGCCGCGCTGAGCTGGTGCACCAAGGCGCCGCACGACGGCCAGAGCAGCACGAGCTCGTCGTGCACCTGCATGTCGGCGTCGACGGAGCATAGCTGCTGCTTGGCGCGACAGTTGGAGCACAGCGGCGCGCCGCAGCGCAGACACGTGTTGCCCGCGTGCAGCAGCGCGTCGTGGCCGCGGCTGAGCGCGCGCAGGCACCGCTCGCAGCTCGTGGCCGTCACGTGGAGCGCCTGGAGCTGCTGCCTCCTCCGGCGGATGGCGCCGGCCATGCTGCGCGCGCACCAGGCGAGCTTCTTGGCGAAGGCGCACCGCGGTGTGGCGAAGAACATGTAGGAGGACCAGGTGTGCGTGAGCAGGATGGCGTTCACGATGCGCCCGTTGCGCTCGACGAACGAGCGCACGAACATGTCGGTGGTGCCGTCCGGCCACTGGCGCAGGATGACCCCGGCCGCCGTCTTGCCGCACGTGATGCCGTGCGCGCGCTCGAGGTTGGGGAACTGCGGCAGATCCACCGACTGTATGAGCTCGTAGCCGACGTAGTCGCCGTTGGCGCGCAGCAGCGTGCCTGAGGACGCCAGGTAGAGGAAGTCGCGCGCGCGCACGAAGCGGCGCAGCAGCGGGATGGGCTCGCCCACAATCCAGCGCAGGCCCAGGAAGCGGAAAGGTTCCTCGGCCGTCGGGCCCACGATCTGCGCCAGCACGGCGCCTTCCGTCAGGTGGCCGTTGACCATGGACGCCTTGAGCAGCATGTCGCGCTCGTCCAGCGCGCCGTCGCCGTACAGCACGTCGTCCATGGGCGCGTCGATCGAACCACCAGGATCGGCCGCGCGCGCGGTCACATGCGTGGACGCGATGGCCGCCATGATGGGGCCTCCGCTCGCGCTGCCGCCGCCGCCGCTGCTGCTGCTCGTGCTGGCGCTGCTGATGCTGATGCTGCTCCTTCAGCTTACCGGTAGGCACATTTGACTCAATTTAGGATCTGGCTGCGTGACTGCGCTATGTGTCCGTCGCCACGTGGATAGGGAGGCCGTAGCAAACCGCGGCGTGACCGTTGAGGTACCGCAGCTTGCAGACGCTGCGCGACGCTTGCACGACGTGGGCAAGCGCCCTGGTGTTGCCTCCGATGCCTTCGTCGCCTTCGCGAGACAGGAGCCACTGGTGCAGCACCTCCACGCTCAGCTGGTCAATGTCCTTGTCTGTCACGTCCCACAGCATTGCCAGCACGCCGGGGCTGCCTGCGCGGAGGTACGACACCACGGCGCCATCGGGCCCAAAGACCCCCTCGCTCTCGAGGCGTCCGCTGCTGCAACCGAACAGCAGCGCGGCACTGCAGCCCGACTCGATGGCTCGGATCTTCTCGCGGTGCAGGTACGTCTCGCCGGAACCGTGGCCGCAATAAATAACTAGATCGGACTCTGTCAAGAACCTCCTGTTGTGCACCACCGTGTCGACAAGGAGAGAGCCGTTAGTGTTAGTCTCTATGCACCCTGTCACTGTCGATGATGGCGTACCGAAACTCGCGCGGATCGGGAGCGCGGCCAACGACACCTTCCCATCCAAGAGCATCGGCACTTCGCTCGAGTATCGGGCCAAGCTGTCTCTGTGTCGCCTTCAGATCCCCCGAGGGGTTGAGGATATACCGGATGCGACTACGGCGAACCCGCCAAGAAGTGCGCTGACTCATGTCTGCGTCTGGTGTGAAGAGCCGGGAAGCGTTCGCCACGACGAGGTCGAGCGAAGGCATTCGTGTCACTCCGCTGCAAGCGCTTAGGACGTCGATGCCTTCCCACGGGAACTCCAGCAGACACCGGTCAAGAACCACGATGGTCGACCCGTCCAGGTTCGTAGACGAGTGGCTGGCCTTATCGCGCCCGTGCCTCCTCGCCTGGCTCTGCGATAGGCTGAAGCCGTCTCGAGCAGCGATCAGGCGTTCGAGCAAGTCCTTCTTCAATCCACTGGTGCTCAGCCCCGCAGCCGACAAGAGCTCCTTCATCTCGCCGACCTTCATCTTGTGAATGGCTTCGCTTGAAATCGACGAAAGGAACTGCGTCTCCGGGCAAGAATCGGCTCCAGCAGGCTGATCAAAGTGCTCGTCACTTCTTGAGACTGCTTCTTTGAGGAAGTGGCGGGTTCGGGCAGTATCCGACGGTGACAGGGCGCCTCCGACCTGCTGAGCGATATACTGCAGACCTTGGTCAACCTCATCGTCCGATAACCACATCGCCGAGTCCACAATCGCCCGGAGCAGCGTCTGCAGGCGTTTCTCGCATCGAGTGACGCGCAGTGGAGTCGATTGGAGCGCAGCCCAACACTGATGAGCCACTTGGCTTGCACACGGGGCGGAGCCTTTGACGAGTAAGCATCGCCAAAACCCCAACGCAGTCTACACGAACACAAACGCATGACAGTTAGGCTTCGTCGCTGCTGGAGAAGACTTTATAGGGAACCCACCTGCATCTTGACAATGACGTTTCCCATACGAGTGTCGAGCTGTTTGCGAGTATCCCACCATCTCTTCTTTTGTTCGGTTGTCCATGCACTGGCTTCTGCCGCTGAATGCCCTGACAAAGTCACCCTGCGCAATGGCAAACAAAGTGAGTGGCTGTTCTTGCAAGACCAAAAAGAAAGAAATGGCCGATCATACCTTGATTCTTCCACAATGCCGTGCAGCTCCGCCACGATCGGCTCCCACCGGACGCCGTTCAAGTGAAAGGTGATTGGTGAGTCGTCGTCGCCCTGTTTCACGCAGCAATGCCCCGAAACATGAGCTGCTACCTTGCGTAGCGATATTTCACCGTTTCTGTAGGACAGTACGTACCGAAAAGCGCGTAAGAAGCAGCTCTGATGATAACCCGACGGTAATCGCCACCGTGAGCCATGAAGCTGGAAGGCGCTTCATCTGGTCCACAGTTGTGTTTGCGAACTTGGCTATTTGGTCGCGAGCAGACACATCCCGGGACTGCGGCTGGATTACCAATTCGTCCAGCTTCGTTGAAAAGTAGTCCTCGGCTGAAGAGTCTGTGTCGTCGTCGCGAGTAGAGGCATCCGTCTTGACTTCAACGCCCGAAGAGCTCGCCAAAAGGACACTGCTCGCGCGAGTTAGGAAGCGAGCCTCACTGTCATCTCCCCGTTCCGAATCGATTGTCTCGTCTCCCAGCGTATCCAGTTGCATCTGGTACGCAGATCCGAGGGCGACCCGGAGCTCCTTGCTTAAATGCTGGATCCCAAACCCGTGCCCACGGACGAACGCCCTCTCAAGCAGCCGAATAGACTCTTCCACGGACAGCTCTTTGGACCGCGACTTTGAAATGAGCCAAAGCGTTTGACGCCCCAGCTCAAGCAAGCACTTGACTTGCTCCACGGGGTCCATGCAGTCGTGAAGCGCTGTCCTTAGCTCCTTCATGGAGCCCATCACTTTCAGGAAGCCGTCATTGCTTCCATCGTCTTCATTGTGCAAGCCAGAGACCTCGCCTTGAAGATTCACCAACTTCCGCCAGCATCGGGCTAGTAGGGTTCGAAGTGTGGTATCGATGGGCTCGGACTCCAGCTCCGATGTCAGCATCTCAATCGCAGCACGGTACGAACCATCAGCGCTCGTTCGATCGCCTTCTGTCCATGTCAAGTCGCCTTCTTGGATCAGCTCCATGCACTGTTGGCGTCTGAATCTGGATCGTGCGTCCAATCCATGAGCGCTGGACGATGCTTCGTTCGTCGCACTGGTTTCGGCAATCTGCTCGGCCGCCAGGCTGTGCGGGATCAATCGAAGAGCAATCCGGGCGTGTTGAGGCCGAGCCGACCTGAGTTGTAGCTGTGCGTACCGGCAAAACGGGTCTCTGTTGAAGAGTGTGAGGGGTAAGCCACCGACGAGACGCATAGCTTCGGCGTAGTACGTTGATGCCCTGCCGAGTTCAGATGACACAGTACGTTAGTCTCGAGAGGAATGTAGTCCTCAGACAGGGCCCTCGTACCTGTGCGGTTGGCCAGCAGCGTGATATAAAGCGGCGATACGGCAGAGCGCCACCTTGGCACCTGTCAAGATGTCCCAGGAAGAGAACTCCAGCGCCTGAAAGTAAAGAAGCACAGACGAGTCTTCGTGGCCTTCGCTCTTGCCGTCCTTGGACAGCTCGGCCGGTAGCTTGAAGTGAGCGCTTTCTTCGAGCGACGAATTGGCCGCGAACTTTTTCGACAGCTTCCAGGAGATGGCGAGCGCTGCTTTTGCGTCCACAAACGCACTCTCAGTCTTGCCTCGAGCGAAACTAATGTCCGACAAGGCAAGGTGCAAAACCACCTGCCGCATTCCGATCGCCTTGGATAGATCGGCTGGAGGTCGCGCACTTCTTGCCTTGACTTTCACGACGTTTAACATTGACGCTGCTCGACGGAGACGCCCGCATGCTCGGTCGACATCGTTGTGAAGGCTGAGTGCGCAGGCGATATCTTCATCCAGCGCCCGTAGTAGCCGCGATACGGAGGCATTCTTGTCGTCGAGGACGTGGGGAATGGAGTGCACATCATCTTCCATATTGATGTCTGCTGGCGCATATGTCTCGGCCAGATCGAATGAAGGCGACGGGCCGACAGCACCCGTTGCATACCCATGAAGGCAGCTGCTCTGGAATCTCTGCAGCAAGTGTCGTGCTGCCAATTCGGCAGGAGGGCACGAGATCAGCGACAGGGTCTCGCATACCGCTTCCAAACAGATGACGACGCGGTCCGCGTTGAAGAGCATCGTCGTGGTTGCATTGGCAAAGTGCACCAGGCACTTCTCGAAGTCGCAGAGTGCTGAATCTTCACTGATGGCGCTGTTCTCGGCTCCGTCAGAGTCGGCGGTGATGGAAGTCCCGCTATAGCTCGAAACCAGTACGATCTCCATGCTCAGGACCCCACGCCATCCGTAGGCCACAGCGAGCTCGACGACACCGTCAGAAAATTGCAGCGTCTCGATAGCCGTCGACAGCGATGTGTAAGCTTGGAGAAGGCCTTGAATTGCTGTCTCTCCGTTCTGTTCCGCGTAGTAGACGCTGTAGCACACCTTCCGCGTGGTGATAGCAGAACAAACGTCCAACAAGGTCTTCACTCTTGATGTGTCTTCGCTGTCACCAGCAAGCCGAAGTGTGGTCGAGTCCAGGATGTGCTCACAATGAGCACATATCCCCACGGCGTCAACTGCGCGCTGCTTCTCATGGTCTTCGCCGCCACTCCTACTCGCTCGTAGTGTCAGCATCGTTCGATTGGACGCTCGCTGGAAACTCCGTCGAAGTGCGTGCAGCACGTCGACAAGTTGGGTATCTGCGCAATGGCGCGCCTTGTACGCCGAGACGATACATTCGACGAAAGCCTCAAACTCGGACACCATGTGCTCGACCGCCGCCTTCTCTCCTTGGGACTCGTATTCCTCCAGTAGAGAACCGGCGTACTTGTCGGTGCTCGTCTGGGAATAACCGGAAGCTTCAGAGCAGTAGAGAACAGAGTGTCCGCTGAAAACGCGCGCAAGTCGAGTGTCGCCGACCTCGTGGTAGCAATACGCCAAGAGCGACACGATCGCATCCATCTTCAGCTGCTGGTGCGTCTTCACAATGTCTTCAGGAGACAGCTCCGAGCACATTACGTACTCTAAAAAGCTCTCAGCGACCTCGAAGGATCCGATCAACGCCGACAGCGTGGCGAGGTAGTTCTTGCTCTGGTAGAACCGTGCGGCGCAAGCGTAGCTTTCCCGAGCGATCATGTTCAGATCCACCAGTATGCCCTGCATCACACCGGTTGACGCTCCGAGCGTCATCGTGTCATCGAGAAGTTGTTGAACCCTCTCGATCTTTTTCGAGATGGTCGAGTCACGGGGTGCGCCATTCCTTCCAGAGTAACCGCGGATGGCCAACGCGAAACCAAGACGACTCAGTCTTGACTCAGTGAGGATGACAGATTCTGTGAGCTTTGCATCAAGCTCCTGATCCGATCGAAGCAATCGCAGCATGGAACAGAATGTGTCGAAGCTGCAACAACATGAACACGCAATTAGTTTCAAGTCCCCAACTTGTCAACAGCATCAACCAAGTATTATGCACGCACCTCGCGGAAATCTGAGCTTGCAGCTGACTACAGGTTGATGAGTTGCCGGTAGTAGCGAAGCCGTACAACTTGATGCTGCCTCGCTTCAGACACCGCGTCACCAATGGGACAAATTGCTGCAAGTGCGAGCTCGCCCCGTCCAGCGCTTGTTCCTCGGCGGTGCAAGTCTTCTTCAAAAATACCCGTGCAGCTTTCTCCCATTGGTGCGGTGGTATGGCTCCGTCCGTCGCTGGCTTCGTGAGCTCGCAAAATATTTTCGAAGCGATTCGTTTTAAACGTTCGTCACACTTCAAGCGCTCAGTCGATGTCGTGGGCTTGTCGGGAGTCACGGTTGCCAGGGTGAGAAAAGCACCTGCAATCATGCAGCATAAAGCCCGAGCAATAGCTTGTCCAAGCTCCCCGAGTCGCCACACGTAGTGAACAGCACTCTCCAGGAGAACAGCACTGTCAATGGCGGATCGGGCGTTTTCGCAGACGGATGCGAAGTGCTCAATCCACTGCACATACTCCCAGTCCAGCTTCTTCGACTGTACGCATGAGAAAAATAGGGCTCAATGTTAGCTCTGGACCTGGATCCAACCGATACAGTGGCGTAATGCCGTACCATGTAGATGTGCCTCGACTCGGGTTGCTTGTGAGACAGCAGCGTCGCCGCTTGCATGTAAAACTCGCGGATGCATTTATAGTCCTGCTCATTGCGTTTGGATGTGCGCTCCATCTGCACACCCGCTCGGTACACCTGAAGGCGCAATAAATCAAGTAAGTTCAATGCTCTTCGGCGCGAGATACGAGCGGACAGCGATTTCAATGTGCAATGCACCTGCAAAATGATCTGCAGCGGTTGGTAGGAAGCGCAGCTCGCCATGAAAGTTAGGGCCAACGCTCGCAGCCTTGCCGACTCGGAGATTTGGCCATTGGACTGAGGACTGGCCTCCACCGCCGACGCAGACTTCCATAGCACGCGAAATGTCCGATCCTTCAGCGTCATTGCGAGCTTCCCGTCCTGCGAAAACGACGTATCGAGGTGGCATATCCACCGCGACACCGTGTCGTTCGCCGCCTTGTAGATTCCCTGCTCACGCCACAGGGTCATGCTTTACGACCGCATTTTTGGAGCATACACAGACCATCAGATGAGCAGAAGCGCACCTCGTACTGCCGCGCTCCAAGCAGAAGAGTGACGCAAGTGTTCGCAATCCCAAGCAGCAGCCGCGTGAATTGGGCCGAGTGAACTTGTGTCGGCGCCGGAAACTCGGCAAGCCACGGCAGTCGCTCTGTAATCGCTGCGGCGTCAAGCGGCGTCTCGCGTGCCAACGCTGCAAAGCGGGACTCCTCCGCTGGAGCTTGGTTGTTTCGAGCGCATAGCGCGGAATGTAGGCTCCAGAGGCGCACGTGCGTACACGCGACCACACACGCGGCGGCCGCCTGCGCGCTCGCCTACGCCCACACCGACCGGCACCCGCGTCAATATAAGAGCTGTGGCCCACGATAGCTTCGCGATGATAAAATAACGAATGCGGACGCACCTGCTGCACCTCCGAGTACTTTTTGGCGACTTGGTACAGCAAATTGTCGAGAACCATGTCGCCGAGGCGCGCGTCGCTCTCGAACGTCCACGTAACGTAGAGCGCGCAGCAGGCGAGATCCATCGAGGCGACAGTGGCGACTGCTGCTGCACGCAATGAGGTGCTCAGCTCTCGTGTCGACACGAAACCCATGTGTGCGCGCTCCGGCAGGCGCTAAGCCTACCGTCGGCCTTGTCGCCAACACCAGCGCACGCCTTGAGCGCCGCCTGCGCTATCTTCGCGGCGAATACAGCGACATGACGTCGATCCGTGGATGCTACCGACACGCGTTCTTTGCTTTTCGGATCCCCTGCGCCCGGCCACGCCGCGTGGCGCGACGCGAACGCCAGCGCCAACAGCTGGAGCCCGGCGGCGCGCTCGACGCCATCGCGCTCATCGCCTCTCAGGGCGAGCGCAGCCGTCGCGAAGGGAAGAAACCCATCAAAGGCGCTCGATGCGCTCGACTTGCTTCCCGCGAGCGCCAGCAGCCGCTTCTGCGCGGCGGGGTCCGTGACGGCCACGGCCATGGCCGCGCTCCTGGCATCTCCCATTTCGGCACTTTTCAAACACATCCCGGCGAAGTGGTGTAACTACCGTTATTTCTCTCACATTTTATTCTTACTCGAGCGCAACGCAACACAGTACTATCGTCATCCTCACATGTTATAAAGCGCCAAATGCTCACATTGGCACCACCTCCAGGTGACATGGCGATGCCAGGCAGGAAGCCGCGCGCGCTGCTGGCGGCGAGCGGCAGCGTCGCGACTGTCAAAGTGCCCGAACTCGCAGTCCGTCTCTCCGAGCGCGCCGAGGTGCGGTGCGATTGCTTGGGCCTGCGCGCTAGTAGAGGCTGTCGGCGTGACCTCGCTCGCGGATCTCATTGACGCAGGTCCGCGTCGTCCTGTCCAAGTCGGCCGACTTCTTTCTGGCGCGCGCGAAGGACTACCACCCGGCCTTCTGGCAGCAGTTCTGCGACGCCCAGGAGCAAGGATCCGTGCGAGTCTATCGCGACGCAGACGAGTGGGCGTCGTGGAACTTGGTCGGGGACGACGTGCTGCACATTGAGGTGCGTCTGGTGGCCAACCGACGCGGCTCGGCAAGCAATGACCCATGCAGACGACTGACTGCTGGTTGTGATAACTAGCTCAAAGACTGGGCCGACGTCATGCTGGCAGCTCCCGTTTCTGCCAACACGCTGGGCAAGCTCGCGAACGGGCTCGCCGACAATCTGATGGTGGGTGAAGAAGTCACGCGTGCAAGTCCTGTACGCATTCGCTTGGGTGACTAAGCTGGCGCTGTCGGTGCCTTCCAGACGTGCGTCGCCCGCGCATGGGTCATGAGCAAGCCTTTTCTGTTCGCGCCGGCGATGAACACCGACATGTGGACCCACCCGCTCACCAAACGCCACCTCGCGGTGCTGGAAGAGCTCGGCTACGCGATGATCCCTCCGGTCGAAAAGAAGCTCGCGTGCGGGGTTGTTGGTGCGTTTTCAGGGCAAGACCGCGGTAGTGCGATGAGGTCTATATTTCATGCAGTATCGCCTCGCTAACGGATGGGTTGCGGGATGACTGGGCAGGCAACGGCGGCCTCGCAAGCGTCGATGACATCCTTCACGCCGCTGAGCTCCAGCTCCAGCGCGTGCCGCAATAACCTAAAGGGCCGGTGGGAACGGCGTGTCCACCGTCACGTCGACAATGTTGAGGTGGAAGGTCTCCGCTAGCGCCTGGATGGCCGCGTCTTCGACCGCCTGGAGCGACACGTCCGGCCGATACCGCTCGATGCTCGTCACGGCGCGGTCGTCGATGCCGCAAGGGACAATCCGGTCGAACGCAGCCAGATCCGTGGTCACGTTGACTGCGAACCCGTGCATCGTGATCCACTTGCTCGCGTGCGTGCCGACGGCCGTGATTTTGCGCATATCGCGCTCGGACTCGCTCCCGCCACCACCGGCTATGAGGCTGCTGCTGCTGCTCCTGCTGCTGCTCGGTTCCTCCACCCACACGCCTGTCAACCCTTCCACGCGCTCGCCTCGAATGTCGAACTTGCTCAGCGTCTGAATCACCACTTCCTCGACCTGGCGGAGGTACCAGTGCAGGTCCTTTTTGTGGTATGCCAGGTCCAGAATCGGGTAGACCACGAGCTGACCGGGTCCGTGGTACGTCACCTCGCCCCCGCGGTCAACGCGGATGAGCTTCAAGGCGTCCACGGCCGGGTCGAACTTGACGTTGTCCATCGTCGCGCCGCGGCCGAGCGTGTAGACGCTCGGGTGCTGCAGCAAGAGCACCACGTCGTGGTCGATGGGTGTGCCCTCGCGCGTCGCCGCGATGCGCTGCCGAATGAGCTCCTTCTGCCAGTCCCACGCCGTCTCGTACTCGACCGTGCCCAGGCGATACGCTGTGCACTTGCGCTGGCGGCCGGCGACGGCGGTGGCACTGAAGGCCCGCGGAGCGCCCGCCGCCCGCGCGAGCAGCCGCCATCCACCGCGGCTGAGCATCCCAACGCGCTCAGATTGGAAATTGAGGGTGTGTGTAAAAATGTAAACGATATCCAAAATCGCTTAGCTGATCGACAGAAAACGGAGGCATATACCATATATCGATATCAGTTTACGTGTACTATATAATGTATATGACGGTAGACGTACATTCCGAGGCTCGGCCGTTCCTTCAAAAATGAACATTGACCGTTTATTCGTTTTTGGTACTGACGCAAACTCCCTGATCGACGTCTGACGGTGTCGCTTGGAGGACGCTGAGGCTCAGGAACTCTTGCCCAACGTCGACGAGCCCGGCTCGGATGAGAACGCCTCTACGGGCGTCACGCAGACGTTTGCAGGCATCATGAGCTTGGCGCGCGTTGTGTCATGAATCACGGGCGCTTCTCGTTCGTTGCCTTTTGACTGGCATCGCGCCGCTTTCCGCAGCCATGATTTGATGCAGCCAGTGTTGCAACCTGCGTTCAGCCTTCATCACTTGGTCCCAGTATGCACCGCTTTGATGGCTTCTTAGCCCTATCCTCTCACGCTTCAACGTCGTATTTCGCACCAATGCGCTTCCGTTACGCATGTATTTCCACCAATGATCACACTTCGTACCCGCCCGACGATTGCCAATGCGATCTTCAACACTTCCCACCTCGATCATCGATTCGATGCTCACTCGTCGATTCGCGCGGCCCCTCCCACAACTCCTTCAGTTCCGAGCGACCCCAGAAC
The DNA here is from genome assembly GCA_023338055.1 of Phytopythium mirpurense. Classification (NCBI taxonomy): domain Eukaryota; phylum Oomycota; class Peronosporomycetes; order Pythiales; family Pythiaceae; genus Phytopythium; species Phytopythium mirpurense. Next base: position 56,292 of record JAADXZ010000016.1, read on the forward strand.
GAGAGCGCGCGCGTACAGTACAGTAGCTCACTGACCATGAAGTCGTCCTGCGTCGTGGGCATCGTGCGCGAGGTGTACAACAAGTGGGAGCGGCGCGCGCCGCTGACGCCCGCGCACGTGGCGCAGCTCGTCAAGCGCGGCGTGCGCGTGGTGGTGCAGCCGTCGCGCGCGCGCATCTTCTCGGACGAGCAGTACGCGCGCGCGGGCGCCACCGTGAGCGAGGACCTGGCGCCCGCGAGTGTCATCCTGGGCATCAAGCAGGTGCCCGTGCCGAGCCTGCTGCCCGACAAGACCTACCTCTTCTTCTCGCACACGGTCAAGGCGCAGGCCGAGAACATGGCGCTGCTGGACGCCGTGCTCGAGCGCAAGGTGCGCCTCATCGACTACGAGTGCATCACGCAGGGCGGCGAGCGCGGCGGCCGCCGGCTGCTCGCCTTCGGGCGCAACGCCGGCCGCGCCGGCATGCTCGCGGGCATGCGCGGGCTCGGCGAGCGGCTGCTCAACCTCGGCATCTCGACGCCGTTCGTCAACGTCGCGTCCGCCTACATGTACTCGGACCTGGAGCACGCGCGCGAGGCGGTCGAGCGCGCCGGCAAGCGGCTCCGGAGCGCCGGCGGCATCCCCAAGGACCTGGCGCCGCTCACCTTTGCCTTCACGGGCAACGGCAACGTGTCCAAGGGCGCGCAGGAGATCTTCCAGCTGCTGCCACACCGCATGGTGCACCCGTCCGAGCTGCCGGCGCTCCAGGCGCGCGCGCGCGGCGAGGACGCGACGAGCGTGGTGTACGGCACGGTCGTGGACGACCTCGACTTCTTCGTGCGGCCCGTGGACGGCGGCGCGGCGCAGGGCGGCGGGTCCGTGTCGCGCGCCGACTACTACCGCCACCCCGAGCGCTACGAGTCCGTCTTCCACGAGCGCGTCGTGCCCTACACGTCCATGCTCGTCAACTGCATGTACTGGGACGACCGCTTCCCGCGGCTGCTGACGCGGGAGCAGCTCCGCGCGCTGCGCGTCGACGGCGGCAACAGCAAGCTGCAGGGCATCGCCGACATCTCGTGCGACATTGGCGGCGGCGTCGAGTTCCTCGACTTCGCGACCGACATTGAGCGCCCGTTCGCGCGCTACGACGTGTCGACGCAGCGCATGGTGCAGGACGCCCAGGGCCTCGCGGGCGCCGAGGGCGATTCGCTCATGCTCATGTCGGTCGACATTTTGCCCAGCGAGCTCGCGCGCGAGTCGAGCGAGCTCTTCGGCGACAAGCTGCTCGACTACGTCGATGTGCTCGCGCGCAAGACGGACGCGCGCGCGCCGCTCGGCCAGTCCGACTTGCCCCTCGAGCTGCTCGGCGCGTGCATCGCCAGCAACGGGCGGCTCACGCAGCCCTTCGAGTACATCCACCGCATGCGCGCCGAGCGCGAGCGCAGCCGCCAGCGCGCCTACCTGAGCGACAAGGAGCGCGTCGCCGGGTCCACGTGCGTGCGGCTCGAGGGGCACCTGTTCGACTCGGGGCTCATCAACCAGGTGCTCAACCTGATCGAGGCGCACGACGACGGCGACGGCGGCTTCTACCTCGTCGACTGCCAGGTGCGGCCCAACTACGGCGACGACGAAGAGGACGGGAGCAAGACCATGTCGAGCGCCATCGTGCAGATCAGCATGCGCGACCGCGAGCAGCTCGACGCCGTGCTCGCCAAGGTCCGAGCGCTCGCCGAGCTCACCACGGGCGCCAACGCGACCGTCACCGAGCTGCCCGACTTCTGCGGCACCGACTACTCCAAGACGCACGGCGTGTCGCGCAAGGACGAGGCCGGCCGCTCCGCCTCGCTGTCGCCGCCGCCGGCCTCGACGGGGGCGACCGTCACGGACGCTTCTCCCCCCAAGACGGTCGTGTGCTTCGGCGCCGGCCTCGTCGCCACGCCGCTGGTCGAGTACCTCTCGAGGGAGCCGTCCACGCACGTGCGCGTTGTGTCAGGGGTCGACGGCGAGGCCGCGCGCGTGGCGCGAGCGATGGCGCCGCGCACCAACGTTTCGTCGCACACGCTCGACGTCCTGAGCGCGAGCGAGGCGGCGACCATCGCGCAGCTCTGCGCCGAGGCTGACTGCGTCGTGTCGCTCCTGCCGGCGCCCATGCACGTCGCGATCGCCGACAAGTGCATCGTCGGCAAGACACCGCTCGTGACCGCCAGCTACATCTCGCCCGAGATGCGCGCGATGGACGAGCGGGCCAAGCAGGCCGGCGTGCCCATCCTGTGCGAGCTCGGCCTCGACCCGGGCATGGACCACATGAGCGCCATGAAGGTCATCGACGACGTCAAGTCGCGCGACGGCTCCATCGTGAGCTTCTCGTCCGTCTGCGGCGGACTGCCCGCGCCCGAGGCGGCGGACAACGCTATCGGCTACAAGTTCAGCTGGAGCCCTCGCGGCGTGCTGACCGCCGCGCTCAACGCGGCGCAATTCAAGAAGGACGGCCAGATCGTCAACGTCCAGGGCGAGGACCTGCTCGCGAGCAGCGAGCGCGTCAACTTCCTCCCGGCCTTTGCGCTCGAGCAGATCCCCAACCGCAACTCGCTGCCCTACGCCGACATCTACGGCATCCCAGAGGCGCAGTCCATCTTCCGCGGCACGCTGCGCTACGCCGGCTGCTGCCAGATCCTGTACCAGCTGCGCCAGCTCGGGCTGCTCGACCTCGAGCGCTCCGCCGACACCTTGCTGCCTGCGAGCTCGCGGTCGTGGCCGGCGCTGCTGGAGGAGCTCTCGCACCACGCCAACACCAAGATCACGCCGGAAGCGCGCGGGTTCCTTGAGTTCCTGGGCGCCTTCAATCGCGACATGCCCGTCGCGAGCGCGCCATCGCTGCTCGACTCGTTCTGCTCGCTCCTGCAAGACAAGCTCGCGTACGCGCCGGACGAGCGCGACATGGCCATCATGCACCACGAGTTCGGCGTCGAGTACCCTGGCGGCAAGAAGGAGAAGCGCACGTCCACCTTTGTCGGCTACGGCAGCGGCGGGCAAGACACCATCATGGCCAAGACGGTGGGCGTCACGGCCGCCATTGGCGTGCGCATGATCCTGCAGGACGCCGTGCAGGGCCGCGGTGTGCTCACGCCCACCACGCCCGACATTTACGCCCCAGCGCTCGCGCGGCTCGAGGTGGAGGGCGTCAAGTTCACCGAGAAGACGTTCCCGTCCGCGTAGAGGGGCCGAAATGGTCGTAACCACCGCAATGGTCGCTTTCCTCACTTGCGTGGCTGCTAGAGCGTTGTAGCCGGCCGCTTCCCGTGCATTGCCGGCGTCTCCGCCATCTCGGCAGGCTGCGGAGGCGAGCTGGACGACATGTACCGCTGCGAGACGCCGTCACTGGACAGGAACAAGCGAGACATCGCCTTGGGGCGTGCATTCGCGTGGCTCGTCTTGATCTGACGGCCACCCACGCGGGCCGATGGGTAGATCTTCATCTCGACAAAGCCGCTTCCTGGGCGAGGCAGCTCGTCGGTCTCTGGGATCGGAAGGGATGGCGCGCTAGAAGCCAGCACGGGCTTTAGCGCGCTCGGGTCGTCCTGGGAACGCCTGGCGGTTGGTTCCTGGTTGAGTGACGAGTCGCGAGGAGATGGCAGCCTGCTCAGCTCTGGACACGCGATCATGACGGACGCCTTGCCGAGGTACCGCTGCGGCATCCGGTCGACGGCGTTTCGCTGCCGCAGGATCAGTCCCTGCGGCTTCCATCGGTCCGTCTGGATCTCCATCTCGGTCGTGTCCGGAGCGACGGAAATGCCGATGCTGCAGTTGGTGCGGCGCCGATACTCGGCCTGGTCTTCGATCCCCTTGAGCTGAGTGAGCGACCAGAGCGGCTGGCGGTCAGTATTCCATCGGATGGCAATAGCTAGCTATCGGTTGCTAGCTACTTTCACTATAGCCAGAGGAGACGTACACGGCTCTGAAGGTCGTCGCGCTCGGCGGTCAGCTCGTTCGCCTGGGCTTGCAGACGGCCGAGCTGCCTCATGCGCTTGGCGCTGGTCGAGGCTTCCTTTTCCCACGCCTTGGTCTTTTCAAACAGCATCATGGTGAGTCTTCGCTCGTCTTCCTGCAGCTTCTCGTGCGCCGCCGAGAGCGCTGCGAGCTCTGACGACTGCGCCGCGCACTTGGCCTGCGCGTCGCGCAGATCGGCCGTCGATATGCGCTGCATCGATCGATACAGTAAAGCAGTGAGCACCATACCTCGCCAGCAAAGCGGTCGCAAATCCAGCATCGACAAGCGTACCAAGGACTTCTCGGTCTTGGCCAGACTGGACTTGCCCATTTCCACCGTCAGGCGCAGCTTCGCGAGCTCCGCATCCAGCGTGCGGATGTGTAGCAGCTCCGAGTCGATCTTGTTCTCGGCGTGGTTGAGATCTTCGCGCACGCGGTCCGCCGTTTCCTGGAAGCGCTGCAGCTCCGTGCCCAGGAGGCTCGCGCGGTTGTAGCACTGCTGCGAGTACTTCTGCAGGGCTTTCTCCGTCAGCACCTTGCGGCGCAGCTCGCGCTTCTTGCGCTGGAGCTCCGCGAGTCCGTCGCTCTCGGCTGCGTTGCCGTGCTCTTCCTCATCGTTCGGGACCGCGTCGATGTCGATCTCGCCCAGCAACGCGTCGTTGCCGCACACGTCGTGTACTCGCTGAGACGCTGTGCGCAGAAACTCGGCCAAAATGGCAACCTTGTCCGCTTCGAACTGGCGGTCACGCTTGCTGTCTTCGATCTGGCGCATCATGACTTCGAGCTGCTCCGCCGCGCCAGCGCTGTCCTGGTTCAGCCTCATCTTGAGCGCGTTCACACTGTCGGCACCAGGCAATGGTCCAATGTTAGGGTGTCGGTCATGGCGGAGCTCTAGCAAGTAGCGAGGCAGCCGCCATACCTTCCCGTGAGCGCTTCAACAGTCAGCTTGGCTTCCTCCAGCCGATCCACTAGCCCGTGGTTCTTGCGCTCCATATCCTGCAGTCCGGTGGCCACCACCAAGGCACGCCTTCGCGTCAGACACAGCTAAGTAGTGGCCGCACACGGGCCGTGATGGAGCGCTTACCGCTATCACTTTCTGCTGCTTGGCGAGCTTGTCCTTGCCCTCTTCGATTTCGGTCAGCATGCGGTGCACTTCTTGGTGATACATCTCAAAGTTCCGCTCGTTGATCTCCAACGCGCCCATCGAGTCTTCCTCGGCCATGTCACTGTCCATGCCGAGCCCCTTCTTCGCGTGACCACTCGACTCCCCGCCCGCAGTGCCACTGCCAGCGTCCTGATCATCGCTGCTGTCGAACCCGGAGCCTGCGCCTTGCTTCTTAGTCTCGTTTTCAGCCGGTACGAAGCGAGTGATTATCGTCGTGCTGGGCATTCGGCTGAGTTGGCGTCGCATCGGTGGCGGCCTCGCCGCAGACGCCGCTGAGACGCGTGCCAGCACGCCAACGAGGTCATTCTCACGCATCTGCGATCGCTCCAACTGTAGCAACAGCTGGTCGACCCGGTTCCGGCCCGGGGCTCTCACCGGAGGGTTGTGGGACTGGCTGCCTCCATCTCCGTCAACATGGCGGCGATCAGCAGCGCTCTTCCCTCGGCTGGACCCCTTTTCAGGAGACACCGAACGTGGGTCGGCGCTGCTTCCCCCAGCGGATTGCAGTCGCTCGGCATCTTTCGCCATCTTCTTGTTCAACTTGCGGAACTCGAGGTTCTGCTCCTGCAGCTCCTCGCGCGCGCGCTCTTCCTCGACCAACTGGTCCTCCAGGTGCCTCTTTGTCTGCTCGAAGCGTTGTAACGTCGTCGCCAGCTCCTCCTTCAGGAGCGACAGCGAGCGCTGCAGCTCGTCGCTCAGCACCGTCTTGTCCTTCAGCTGTGCTTGTGTGGACGTGAGGTCTTCAGTGAGCTTGGCGCTCTTCTTGAGCTCTTCCTGCAGGCGGTAATCTGTTGTGGTTGACACAAAGAGATCAGTATTCGCACTCTGCTAGCTTGCTAGAGAACACAGTCGGACGCACAGCTTGTGCCAAAGTCCGACTCGAGCTGCGCCTTCTCCACTTTCACGGCGTGCAGCGCCTTTGTCACCTCGGCGAGCTCCTCCTTGAGGTGGTTGTTGGACGCGGAGAAGATGTCGCGGTCGTGATTGGAGCGAATCAGCTGCTGCTTGACGTCTTTGAACTCGGTCGCCAGCCGGTCGATCTCCTCTTGCGTCGCATGCGCCAGCTGCAGCTTGGAGCGCAGACTCGCGATCGTCGTCTTTTGCTCCCGCTCGCTCTTCCGCGCCGCCTGCAGCTGCTCGAGCGTGTACGCGTTCTCTCTCACGAGCGCCTTGACGCGCTGCTGCAGGGCCTCGTTCACCTCCTCCATCTCCTTGGCCTCGGTGCGCATCCGGTGGACCACACTGCGCATCTGCTGCTCGCCCTTGGACGCGCGTACCATTTCTTGCCGAGCGGCTTGCAGCTCCTTGCTCTACGAAGAGCACTCGGACGCATCCGTGTTACTCGGAGTATTCCCTGCCATCGCGATGGCTACAAGCAAGTGGGAGACTATGACGGCGTACCTCTCCGTGCACGAGCTCCAAATGCCCTCCGCACGCCTCGCACGGGTGGACACGCAGCACTGTTTCGCTGGGGGCGAACAAGAGCAGCGCGTCTCTCAAGTCGACCGACGGGACGCTAGAGAGATTGTCCACGCTGGCGCCATGGGCCGCCGCCGTCGGCTGCTTCGCCATGCTACGCAGCTCTTCCTTGACGACGATCACGTCGTGGTAGTAGGCGCGGCGGATAACCTCAATGATCTGGTTGCGCCGAGACAGTTTGCCACGCAGCATCTCGAGCTCCACCTCGGGTGCCAAGTTCTTGGCCGCCCCCGCATCGTCGTCCTCGAGGTCCCCTCCAATTGGCGGCACTGGAGCTTCCGGGAGCGCACCAGCGTCCCCAGCAGCCGCCGCTGTCGGCTTGGCTTCCGTCATGTCTTGCGCCGCGACAGTGACTGCCGCGACCAAAGCCGCCGAGGCGAATCTCCCATCACTGCCACGCCGCTCGCCAATGTCGTTCAGCGTGCTTGAGCGCGAGAACTGGACACGCTTGCCCAAGGCCGCGGGAGCGAGCTTCCACTCCGCCATTGCCTCCTCGAGAGTGGTGACGCGTGACAAGGCTGAAACTTCGATCTCTCGCAGCGAAAGCGCCGACGCCGCTATTTTGGGAGACATGCGTTTGAGACCTCTTGCATCCCTGTTCAAGAAGACCTCAAGGTGTGTTAGCTCAGGAAGCCCCATCAACCTGCTCGGCGAGTGACAGCATTGCCTACCACGATCTCGACTGGGGATGCAACGCGTTCGCCGCCCAGCCATCTCCGAACTCGTGTCACGCCATTGAAAGCTGAAAGCTACATGTATTGCTGTGCGGTTTACTGGCGTCACGAAGCGCCAGGTTGGCGCCTTCGCCCAGCAAACACCCACAGCCGGCCGTCTCGGCTCCTGCGTCAGACGTCACTGGGATAAAAGAACAACCGGTGGGAAGTGGCCACGCATTACCACCAACGCCTTCGAACGCACGCGCACCACCCACCCTCGATCGGCACTGACCCTTTGGAGGTGTGGAGATACACCGACTGCACTGATCAGAGCCCTCCAGGCCAGCGAGAGTTCATGGCGGAGAAGGCGTTCTCCTCTTCATCGTCCATCGGGTCGTCGGTGTGGTCCTGCGAGGGTTCATCGCGAGCCTCATGCGTGGGTTCCTCACGCTGCGCTGGCTCTTCACGGTGCTCCTCTGTGGCTTCGGTATGCTGCTCGATCGCAACCTCGACAACACGCTGCTCGACCGCCACTTCCTCACGATAGTTGACTCCCGCTTCGTCCCGGCGCTCGACCACTGCCACTTCGCGAACCTCTCGTTCTTCCGCGACAACAACGGCAGCTTGAGCAGGCTCGGGATCAGCCGCCGGAGCGGGAGCCTTTCGCGCAACGGTGACAGCGTCTTGTTTCTTTTCGGCGGCTTGCTTAGCAGGTTGGGCTTCAGCAGGAGCGACGGTCGGCGGAGCAACAGTGCGCGGAGCGACAGTCGGTGGGGCGGCAGGCGGTGGAGCAACAGGCGGCGCAGGGTTCGTTCGGAGAGTGAATCCAACCGCAGAGGTGACCTCTGTCAGGCGCTCACTCGCCTCTTCGGAAGTGTCGTGCTCAGGCTCGAAGGAGGTGTCCTGCCCGCCTCCATCGTCGTGCCCGTCCTTGGTCTCCTCCTCTTCAACGTCAATCACTTGGGCCTCTGTGTCATGCGATGATCGCGTGCTGCGACGAGTCGAACGCGCCTCAACAGCGGGCTTGGACTCGTCATGCGGCCCAGCACCGCGGCGTCGAAGAGTGCGCTCGCTTTGGCGCACTGGAGGCGTAGGCTTCGGAGACACGGACTGCTTGCTCTTCTGCGGCGTCGTCGATTTACGAACGGGTCGTCGGCTCGTGTAGTGCGTGTCGAAGTCGGGAAAGTCGTCCGCAACGTCGTCACTCATCTTGACCCCGATCTCGTTCAGTCTGTCCCAGAAAGCCTTCCGCGTGGCGGTCAGCAGGCTCAGCTCCTCGTCGTCTTTCCCCAAGTCTTGCTCCAGCTGGCTGATCTCGTCCTCGAGCAGCGTCGTGTCGATGATCTTCTCGCGACTGTGCTGGTCTTCGCCGCGCTTCATGCCCACGAGTTGCTTGCGCTTCGCCTGGAGCTCCGTGCGGCTGCACTGGAGGTCCTGCTTCGCGTGCTCAATCTTGTGCATCGTCTCGCGCAGCAGGATGCGGTTCTTGAACTCGCACTGCGCGTTCTCGCAGCAGTCGGTGTGGACCTCGACGTCGTGCCAGATACGGCACGTCTTGTTCTTGCACGGCTTGTCGCCGTTGCACATGATCGCGCGCAGCTTCTTGCAGTTGCGCGAGCAAAACTGTCCCTGCGGCGGCTTGCACAGCTGCGCGTCCACGAACACGATCGATTGGCGCAAACGGTCCTTGAAGAACTTGGTCTGCTCCGGCGTCCGGCGGTCCTGGTAGCACAGCTCCCCGATCGCGTCCTTGAAGTTCGAGAGTAGCTCGTCGCCCTGTTCATAGTGCGGCTGGCTCGGGCGGCCGCGCCGACCGCCGCGCTTCTTGCTGGGCGCTTCGTCGGCCTCTTCCTCCTCCTCCTCCTCCTCCTCCTCCTCGTCTTCCTCGTCGTCGTCCACGCTGACAATCTCGTCTTCATCGGTGCCCTCTTCTTCCCCCTCCTCGGAGCTCTCCGTGTCCAGCATCACGCGCGCCGCGGCGGCGCGACGCGGACGCTTCGGCGCAGGGGACGGCTCTTGCGACCCGCTGCGCGTCCGCGTCCCCGCGCTCCTCTTCTCTGCCGAGCGCGTCGCGACCCTGCCCCGGTCCGAGGACCGCGTCGCCCGCGTCGCCGCCCCCTTGCCCTTGTCCGCCGAGCGCGTCGCAACGCCCCGCTTCTCCGCCGAGCGCGTCGTGGGCGGCGTGGGCGGCGGCGGCGGCGGCTGCCTGCCCGCGGCCTTCTCGGGCTTGAGCGGGCCGCCGGAGGGCTCCCCGTCCGCGCGGCGGCGGCGGAACCAGACATCCTTGGTGGCCACTGTGCGCAGCACGTGCTCGGCGGCGTTGCTGTGGCACGCGAGGATGATGCGCTCCATCTGCGCCGCGAAGTCGGGCGACGTCTCCATGTTGGCCTCGATGTACCGCACGAGGCGCACGCAGCAGCCGTGGTACATGTCGTAGTCGGCCAGCGGGTCCATGGGCAGCCCCGCGTGCGCGCGGCGCGCGTAGGCGCCCATCGCCTCGTCGAACCGCGCGCAGACCGCGTCCACCGTCTGGTCCACGCTGCTCGTCAGCGCGCGCGACAGCTCCGCACGCAGCTCGCCCATCTCTGGTACCGCCGGGGCGGGCGCCGCCCCAGCCGCGCCGGACTCGCGCCGGCCGCCTCCGCTCTTCTTGGCCATCGCTTTGCTCGATCTCCCTCCCCACTGGGTGTGCGAGCGAGCGATTATATGGCGCTTTGTATGGACGGGATACTCGCGGCTTGAAGCGAAAAGCGCGCGCGCAGGGACCGTTGGGCCTTACAAACATCCATATAAACGTCGATAGATCTAAAATCATTACGCTTGACGGATTTACTATCGGAGGATAGTATGGGTCAAACGAGAGTGCAACATGGGATAATGACTGGAGATATCTCACATTTATGAGGCTGTTTGTATGGAAGGAAGAAGACCCACCACCTCGCCCCAACGTGGGTCATTGGGTTTTACAGCACCTCCATGGCGAGTGACCAGCAGCAAGCGTTCGCGCTGCCGCCAGACCCGGCGGCGGCGGCGGCGGACGCGACGGCTACGCGCCGGCGCAAGGGCGGGCGGCGGCGGGACGAGATCTGGAAGGAGACGACCCTGTGCGACGACAAGGCGGTGGTCTGCAACCGCTGCCACGCCGTCATCCACCGCTACGGGCGCACCAAGGTGGAGCGCGTGCGCGCGCACTTCGCCAACAAGTGCCTCTACTTCAAGAAGCTCAAGCTCGACGCCGGCGCGGACGCCTCCGCAGCGCGACCTGCGAGCCACGCGCCCGTCGCCGGGGCTGCCACCGAGGCCGCGGCCGAGCTCGTGTCCTCGACGCCGTCGGCCATGCTCGGCAAGGCGCGCAAGCCCGACTACGGCTCCAAGAACGGCGTGTTCAAGCGGCGGTTCGCGCACTGGCTGTACGCCACGGGCCAGCCCTTCGAGAACGCCGACAGCGAGCTGCTGCTGGGCGCGCTGCGCGTGTTGCGCGGCGACGCGGCGCCGCCGACGCGCGCCGAGCTGGAGAACGAGCTGCTCAGCCTCGAGTACAACACGTCGCTGGCTCGGGTGCACAAGGCGCTGGCCGGCAAGAAGTGCTACCTCACGGTCGAGAACTGGGTGGACGTGACGGGCAGCGGCAACACGAGCTTCGGCGTTGTCGCGGAGGGCGAGCCGTACTACCTCGAGTCGACGCCGTCCGACCAGGGCGACGCTGCCATTGGAGCCTCCTCCGCCCTGGGCGCGATTGGCGCCGGAGGAATCGCCAGCGCCGGCCGCAGCCAAGAGGTGCCGCTCGACACGATCGAGGCGGTGATGGGCAGGAGCAAGAAGAGCGTGTTCTGCGGCGTCGTGGCGCCCACCATGGCCTCGCTGCCCAAGGCGACGCGCGAGAAGCTGCAGAAGAAGCACCCACAGTGCGTCTTCTTCTACGGGTGCGTCTGCCACGCGATGCGGCTGCTCATGGATGACATGGCGAGCGTGCTGCCCTGGCTCGGCGCTGCAACCACGTCAGTGGCCGAGATCGTCAGCGTGTGCCACACCAACCACAAGCTGCAAAGCCAGCTGCGCGCGTCGCAGGCGGCGGGCCGCGAGGCGCAGACGCCCACTCCGCTTCTGCCCGCGGCCGGGTCGCTGTGCGAGTCGCTTGAGTCGGTACTGAGCCTGGAGAAGCAGCTCTACACGGTGGTGGCGCGCCGCGACTTTGTCGACCCGAGCGCCTCGCCCGAGGAGCAGAACAAGCTCAAGCGGATCCAGGACTTCGTACTGAGTGAGTCGTTCGTGCTGCATCTGAGCAAGTCGCTCGCCATCTTGCTGCCGCTGCAGCAGCGGCTGGCGCAGTTCGAGGCCTCGCGTGTGCCGCTCTCGCAAGTGTACGCGAGCTTCCTCGACCTCCTCACCACGATCGCGTCCATGGAACTGGTCAGCAAGAAGGAGAAGGCGCTCGTCACATCGTGTGTCAACGACCGCCTTGACGCGATCTACAGCGAGGCGCACGGCGTCGCGTACTTGCTAGACCCGCTGCACCTCGGCGCCGGTCTGGACCCCGCCAAGAAGCGCGAGGCCGAAGCCTTCATCGTCGACTACTGCCGCGAGCATCTGCAATCGCTTCCGCAGGCGCAGCAGCACCTCGACGCGGACGTGCTGGCGCAGCTGGAGAAGTACAAGGAAGTAGTGGCCGAGCTGAAGACGTGCAACGAGGCGTACTGGGGCCTGCTCACGTCGGGCTCAGTGCGCCCTACCGACTTCTGGGCCGAGCGCCGCCAGTTCCCGCAGCTGCAGCAGCTCGCGTGGGCGATCTTCGACCTGCCGGTCGCGAGCACGGCGCCCAGCGTCGCGTTCGGCGCGATGGCTCTCCGCGCGCACTCGCGCTTCCACACGACGCTGCCGACGGACAAGCTGCGGAAACTCACGCATGTGTACTGCAACGCCCGGAGCAGCTCGGCCAGCGACGTGGCGAGCATCCTCAAAGCCGAGGACGACGCGTCTCCGCTGCTCGTCCACGACCTCTAGCGCGTCAGTTGCCGCATGTCATGTGTGTCGCTACGTAGACGCCTTGGCCACTGACGGTCTCGCTGGCGGGCAGTACCTGTCTGTCAGCTACGGGTGCACGTGTCAACGAGAGGGAGCGAGGGAGCAGGCGGCTGAAAGTGATTGGCCATCAAAGATCCGTACGAAAAGCTCTGAAACTCGTGTCTTTTCGCGGCTTGGGGCACGCACCCCTTTGCGCTCTGCTATTGAGCCAACGTAGCGTACTCGCCAGCGCCATGGCGGATACAGCGGAGGACGCGGACGAGTACGGGGAGGACGAGTACGAGGCCGAGTCGCCCGCCGCCACGTCGCCAGCACGCCGGAGTCGCGGGTCCGAAAGCGACGGCGGCCGCTCATACGCAGAGCCCGCCGGCGCAGCTCCCTCTTCACCCGCTCTTGCTGTCCCCAGGCGTCTGCTGGACGAGAGCAGCGGCAGCGACAAGGACTCGGACGCGGCCTCGCCACCCAAGCGCCCAGTAGACGCCTCCTCCTCCCTCTCTCGCCGCGCGACGGGCCGCCACCTGCTCGACAATGCCGCCTGGACGTACGCGATCGAGGCGTCGCGAGTGCGCGCGCTCCGGATCCCGATCGCCGACTCGGCGGCGCTGCGGGAGCTGCGCGTGTTCGCCGTCGTGGACAAGCAGGCGCGGCAGTCGCGCGGGTCGCGCTGGAAGGCGGAGGCCGCGCGCAGCTCCCGCCGCCCGTCGCTGGTGTCGACGGGCAGCAGCCGCTCGCTCGCGTCCGCCTCTGGCGAGCGGAGGTGTGCTCGAGCCAGCTCTTCTCCTGACAGACGGCAGTCGGCGCTTGCTGGCAGGCGTAGTGGGCTGCTGGAAGAGGCCAAATGGACGCCGGGGGACGGTTCGCTCTCGTGGACGCTGCCGATGGACAAGTTCCGACAGCTCAAGGCGTACAACCCGCGGATCAAGGTGTTTCTGTACGGTGTCGACGCGGGAGGAAGCGGTGGCGGTGGTGATAGAGGTGAGGCTCTGAACCTCTCGCCGAGGCGTACTGCACAAGCGGAGGCGGCCGACATTGTCGGCCTCGGGTGGTTCTTCCTCGACTTGAGGTAAGCCCTCGCTCTCTTTGGCACTTCCTTTGCGCCTGTGCTCACCGCGCTCTTTCCTGCTAACCTACCGGCAGGACGCCCGACCTTCCCTCTCGATGGGTCAAGCTGCAGAACGCTCGGTACGGCGGCGAAGTGCAGATTCGGTCGAGTTTTTCCCCCTTCGAGGCGCCCGCTCTGGCCCCACCGCCGCCCGTCTCTGCCAGGAAGCCGGCTTCCACTCGGGAGCGCGACAAAGTGGCGGCGATTCGGCCAACCGAAGCCGCGGCAAGCAGCCAAAGCGAGTTGCCAGCGGCAGCCTCGGCGTCTCGGCCGCTCCCCCAAGCGATAATAACAGACGACGCCGGGGACTTTCTGCAGCTCGGTGCTCGCGACGGCACTGACGTGTTCGTCGTATCGGTGGCCATCAGTGGCGCGCGTGACCTCGGGCCTCTGGTCCGCCGCGCGCTCGCAGCGAGCAGCTCGGCGGAGGTGTCGGGCGCGACGGCCGCGGGCTTCTGGCTCAGCTACTCGCTCTTCGACGTCGTGGTGCAGACGGACGTCTTCCACAACCTCGATGCGGCCGAGTTCCCGCCCATCCGCGACAGCTTCCGCGTGCGCAGCTGCCTCGACGACCTCCGCGCGTTCATCGACGCCTCGCACGGCGGGCTTCCGGTGTTTCTGTGCACGCAGAACCAGATCATCGCCGGCGTCACGATCCCCCTGGGCGATCTGCTGGACGGAGACCTGTTCGCTCGAGACGGTGGTTCCCAAACACCACGGCCAGGAGCCACCGCAAAGGTTGGCGAGCGGTTCCTCTTCCCAGATTGCGAGTCCGCGGCTGTGCTCGCGTCCGTCTCGATCGAGCACGTAGGGTCAGCGACAGAGCTGCTGAGCCATGGGGAAGAGAGAACCCGTGGTGGACAAGACGTCGCCAGTCAGCGCGCGATCATTGATACTCGTGATGACAGCGTGATCGAGAAGCCGTTGGTCTCCAGTGCATCATCCGCCGCGCAGGCGCCATCAACCGCGGTCGTTAAGGCGTTGGTGACGCACGTTCGCCTCGCCAACGCGCTCTTGGCCCCGCTTGTCGAAGCGGACAGCGTGACCGCGTCGCTGACCCTATCTGGTTCACATGCAGTCGAGCTGCTCCAGTTCTGCGGCTTCGAGAAGGAGTTCACGACCGCACGTCTCGGTCAGAGCTCCGTAGTCGGCACCGTCGACGCTTCAGACCGCAAATCGGGCGAGTTTCGCGTCCAGCTGACAGCGACGACGTCGAAACGCGTGCTTGGGGAAGCGACGATGGACGTTTTGGAAGCGATTGACAGCGGTACCGAAGCGCAGGAGCAGACACGCTCCGTGCCGTTGCGAGACGAGGCGGGAAGACCCGTGGGGGAGTGCGTCGTGCGGCTCGGACCTCCTGCGGATACGCTAGGGGACGAGTCTGGACGAGGAATGACGGAAGAAGACGAAGAGTTTGGCGCTCGTGAAGAGCAGCGCCGCTTGTACCAGCTGTCGTTGCAGGTCAAGGCGATCCGCGACGTCACGGTCGCTGGGACGTACACAATCGCGTTCGAGCACCCGTTCCACCAAGGCGTTCGAGGTACGTGCCGTGGGGTTGAGGCGACAAAGTGGGAGCTTTAGCGGCTCGGCGTCTTCATTGCATTTCCTTACGCTATCGTATTTCGCTTGTCCACTGGCCAAACAAAGCCCAAAGCCAGCCGCTAGCGGTGGCTGCCAAGCGAGAGACGAGCGTTCGCGACCTTGCGTACTGCGTCAGTGAGCGCCCGGCGACACTGGCGGAGCTCAAGCAGGCCATGAGCGGCACCGTTGCTATCGAAATTGCGCCCATCGGCGGGCGACAGAGCAGCAGTCAAACAGGAGGAGCCGCCGCGTTCAGTCTCGACTATCTGTACTACTCGGAGGAGCGCTTCTGCTGCCCAGACGCGGAGTGTCGAGGCACGTTCTCGACCGATGCAGACGCGGAAGCGCACTGGCGCGAGTCCCATGCAGAAGGTGAGGGCGGGGAGGCGTACACGTCCACGAGCATCAAAAGCTGCTCCATCTACGTGCCTGTCGTGGGCGTCGACAGTGCGCGGCGGGGCGGAAGCCTCTCGGACCCGCCTCCGACTGGACAGCAGGTCGGGATGGTCCGAATCGACGCCGCGCTGGAAGACTGCGGGCCAGAGCAGCCGACTCCCGTGGATGGTGTACGACACCCGAGGTGAGAGATGGAGTGTTGATGTCGGTGGAGATCAGCAGCGTGCCACACTCGGGCTTATCAGCTGACACAACGCCGTGTTTTTCTCCGTGAAGGCTCGTTCCCGAGCTTAGAGCGTCCCCAACTCGACGCTCTGACGCGCTTAGCCATCGCTCGCAGCCAATAGTACCAGGAAGCAGCGACGTCGAGACGCGAGTGCATGGAGACACGCTTCCGGTCGACGCGACGCCCGACGCCGCTCCGAGTCGCCGGAGTCCTCCACCTTGGCAGCCGCCGCCAGAGATGCTCGCCGAAGGAGCCGTCGAGCAAGAGCAGGAGCGCGCTCGACGACTCGCGGAGTGGAGGCAGCAGCTCGCCGAGGCGGAGCGCGTGCGGATGGACGAGCTCGAGCACGAGTGGGCGCGGCGAGAGGAGGAGCGTGCCGAGCTGCTGCGAGCCGCGCAGCGCGAGTACGAGCGCCTGGAGCTCCGGCTGCGCGAGGCGCTGGCCGACGTCGAGACCCGCGAGCGCCGCCTGAGCGTGGCGGAAGACGCGCTCGAGAGGGAGCAGCGCGCGCACCGGGACGAGATGGAGGCGCTGCGCAAGCGGCTGGCGAGCGACCAGAGCCACACGGCCTCCCTCGCGGCGCAGCAGCGAGAGGCGCTCGCCCAGCGAGTCGCCCAGCTCGAGTCCCAGCTCGCCGACGCGGAGCAGCGCGCGAGGGAGGTCGAGCGTGACTACGCCGAGTACCGGCGGCAGCAGCGCAAGGTGCCGGAAGCGAGGCTTCGCGAGGAGATCGCGGCCTTGAAGGGCAGCGTCGCCGAGCTGGAGCGCCAGAAGCTGGCCGAGGAGCGCGCCAAGCTCGAGGCGCTGGACGCGGCCGCGCGCCTGCGCGTGCAGCTCGAGAGCGCCAGCGCGCAGGTGCAGGAGGAGCGCAAGAAGCACGAGACGCACGTGGTGGAGGAGCTCGAGAAGCTCCGGCTCAAGTACATCGCGCGCGAGGAAAAGTACGTGCTGGACGGCGACCGCGAGGAGCTGCGGGCCATCAAGCGGCAGCTGGACGAGCTCCGCGGGATCCACGAGCGAGCCGGAGCGGCGACGGTCGATGCGGATCTCGGATACTCGGACGTAGCGACTCGGCCAGTGGGCAGGCGGAAGCGGTCGCCCGCGAAGCCTCCCCAACGAACCCAGCAGCATCAGCAACGAGCGACGCGGACTCGCTACGACCCGCACCAGGCGCGAGACAGCGACGACCGAGTGCAGTCCCGCGGGAGTTCGGACCCGCGTCCTCTGCTTCAGGATCGAGGCGAGGACCAACGCTCACAGCGCAGCTCTCGGGCGTCCAGCGACTGGGACGACACGCTCGACCACGCAGAGAGGAGCAACGGGGAGCGACATCCACGCAATGGCTCCAGACGTAGAGCGCGCGTCCCCAGTAGCAGTGGCAGTCGGAGTGTCGATGCCGCCGGGTACTCGGACGGAGAGGAGTCCGAGGTTAACGATTCCGAGTGCTATTCCCCGCCACGAAGCGAGAACGATGCGCCAGTGCAGCCACGACGCATCCTCTCCCCGTTCGCGGCCGTGGCCTCCGTCGCTAGCGCCGCGATGAGTAGTGGCACCAACGCCGGTAGTGCTGGGTCGTCGGAGCAGGAGCTCAAGCGCCTGCAGCGCGAGCGCGAGCTGCTGCTGTCCAGCGGCACGTACAACTCCAAGAGTTACCTGGTGCGGGAGCTGGACCGGTTGATCGCGACCGCGCGCGGGAAGATGCGACTGTAGCATGAGCAGCCTGCAGTAGTCTGGCTCGCCTACTCGTTCACGTTCGGGTACCATAAGCACTCGTATCCGAAACCTCCACTCACTGTTTTGGATGCCTTGCGACCTTCGCTCGTTCGTATTCCATGGCAGCAGTAGGGCGCTTGGGTCCCTTTCTACCTGCTCAGTCTGCCAGCAATGCACCACGTGTGCCACCCAACGAGCCAGACACGTACTGTGTGGCTTCGTACCTGGCGCGACTAGCTGGCTTGAGCCTTAAACCGCTCGAACGCCTGGTTGAGCACCGTGAAGAGTTCCTTGGCCTCGAGCTGTTCGGGGACCGACGCGTTCCGCAGCTTGTCGGGATGGATCACACGGATGATGCTCCTGTAATGCCATCCCAGTCCACACACATTGTCAGTGACTAGTCTTCACGGCAAGCGAAGCCACCAAGCACATCATCGTATCGTCATACCTGTAGGCCTTCCGGACTGTGTCGCTGTCGGGCGACTGCACAACCATGAGTTGGCACGTCTTGAGCGCGTCGCTGTTGGAGATCTGGTCGAGCGTCAGGATCATGTGCAGCAGCTCCTTGCCGAACGCCCACATCTCCACCTTGCGGTGTATCTGCCCGCGCACTTGGTCCGCCTCGTCGGCGTCCAGCTTGCGCCTCATCTCCAACTCGTGGCGCTCGCGCAGCCGCGCTTGCTGCCGGATGTACAGCTCCGTGTCCGCCTCAGTCGGCTCAGGCGGGAGCGGCGGCGAGTCTTCCGTCGACTGGACGCCAGACGCCGCGGGCTTGGAGTCGTCGTCTTTGCCGTCTTTGTCCTCGTCTGCATCGCTCCCAGATTCCTTGCTCTCGTTCTTGTGCTGCGAGTGCCGGCGCGAGCGTCCTTCCTCCATGGTGTCGCCTCTCGGCCGCTGCTGCTGCTGCTGCTGCTCGCTATGCGTCGGGACGTCCTTTTGGAGACCCTGCTTGGTCATCTGCTGCCGCATCTGAGACACTCGCACCGTCTTCATACTGGCCGGTCGCCGGCGTCCGGTGCGCCGCGCTTGCTGCTGCTTGCGCTTGCGCTCGCGCTCCTCCTGCGCCATCTTCTCCCACTCCTTCTCGTACTCCTCCTTTTTCTTGTACTCCGCGTGCTCCTTCTCCTCCTTCTTCTTGAGCCTGTCGTTCCGCTTCTTGGTGCGCGCCTCCATGTACTCGTTCATCCGGCTCTTGGCGGCTGCTTTGTGGCGCGCGTCATGGTGCAAACTTTGTGCAGTCGCGCCGTCCGGCGACCGCGGCAGCGAGAGCGACCGCTTCTCGCGCTTTCGCCTCGGTTTGGAGTCCGCCGCAGCCCCCACTACCCGCCCGCGACTTCGCTGCTTGGACGACAACCGCTCGGCTTCATCGTCCGAGGAAGACGACGACGACTCCGAAGATGAAGACGACGACTGCTCGCTCTTCGATCGAATCGACCGCTCTTGGTGTCGTGGGGGCGCCGGTGTTGCTATAGGCGAGGGTTTCCCGCTACTGCGACTCGTACCAATGACTCCGTCGTCTTCGTCTTCGTCGGAGCTCGAATCGTTCGAGGAGTCCGATGACGAAAACTCGTCGCTTTCAAATGGAATAGGCTCCACTCCCGTCGCTACGTGCGGGATACGTGGCCACGGTTGCTCTCGTGCTGGTGTTGTACTCGCACCTGTCGCGCACGACGCAAACGTTGGTGTCGGTATACTGGCAGCTGCTGAGCGGGACGGTTCCTCATCCGACGATTCATTGGACCGAGATGACTCCTCGGAGTCGCTCGAGCCCGCTTCGGCGCCCGCGTCCACCTGCATGAGCTGCGGAGGGATAGGGACCGGGACCGTATGAACGGTTACTGGGCGCGGCGATGCCTCATCTTGCGCCGGCGGTGGAGGAGGCAATGGAGGGGTCTCGCCGTCGCTGTCCGAAGATCCAAAAGAGTCGCTCTCACTGCCGAAGATGCTGTCGCTTGATTCTTCCTCGTGGTGCGATGGCGACCTTGCCACGTACATTCGCGGCCGCTCGTTGAGTACTTTTCTTCGAGCCGACACGGCAGAGCGAGGGAGCGGAGATACAACGCTCGAGCCAGTAGCGGTGGAGGTACTGGGCACGCCTGGGCTTGCCACGGAGGTGTTCACCGTAGGCGCCGGCGGATCAGTGTCCTCTGCTTTTGCATTACCCGCCGTGGCCGAGTTCCGCGGTGAGGACGAGCGCTTGAACTTGATGGAGAACTTCTCAAAGAAGTTGACGGACGACGCGATCGACTTTTGCGCCACCGTCGCTGGGCTCGACGCAGCCTCATCAGTGCTGTCATGCGGAAACGACTCCAGTGGCGTCTGTAAGGATGTGGTCGAGCTCCCGCGCTTCTTCCGCTTCGACTCGATGTCCTGTGCTGCCGTAGCAACGTCCCGTGCTTCCTCAGAGGCTTCAACATGCTTGCCGAGGCCGAACGGGTGCGACGAGAACAGACCCGAGGACCCGCTGCGCGACCGCGACTGCGATCGGGACCGCTGCCTCGCGTTCGCTGGGCTGGGCGGCGCTGACCCGTCCTCTGCAGCTCCCGTTGGCGCAGCGGTATAGTCAAAGTGAGCCAAGTCAGCGGCACTGGCGGCGCTACTCGTCGGACTTGCGTTGAGCTTAGACGCTCCCGCATCGACGTCGAAGTAACCGGCGACAGATGCGCCGGACGAATGAACCGCGCTGAGCTGCTGCTTGAGATACTTCTTCTCCTCGCGCTCCTTGTCGAGCTGGAAGCGCAGTCCACGGCTGACGGCTTCAGCGTTCTCGACTTGCTTGAGAAGCAGCTGATACTCCTCGCTCTGTTTGATACGCGATGGCGACAAGCTCGTGGCAGTTGCTGCGGCAACATTCGCAGCCTCTGCCTCGATCTTTGCCTTGTCTGCCAACGCTGTCGTCGCCTCCAGCTTGGCCTCCAACTCTCGGATCTTACCTCGTAGCGCAAGGTTCTCCACTTCTTTGGCTTCAGCGCCCTGCTCGGTAGACTCCACGGCGCGATCCAATTTGCCTTGCCAGTGCCGTTCGTGCTGCTTCATCTTGGCCGCAAACTCAGCCTGCTGCGCTTCCAGGCGACGCTCTGCTGCAGCTCGCGCTTGCTCGATGCCCACCGACATGTCCGCGCGGAGCTGACTGTTCTCCGCGGTCAGCGCCGCCGCCTTCGCCTGCAGCTCGGCGCTTTGTCCCTCTGACTGCTCCGTGAACCGCGCCATGCGCTCGCTGGCCTTCATCAGCTGCTTGTTCCGCTTCTCAATGATGCGCTGGCACTCCTTCATGCGGATCTCGAACTCCTGCTTCTCTCTCGCCTCACGCACGACCTGGGCCTCCAGCTGGTCCACCCGCTGCTGCGCCGCCTCGAGCTGCCCGCGCAGCGCGTCGAGCTCCGACTTCTTCTTGCTCTGGCGCACCTTGACGCGCTCCTGGAAGGACTCGAGCGACTCCGCCTCGTCGTCCGCCTCGAACAGGCCTCTCCGCTCGGGAAACATGGCCGAGGAGCTCAAGTTGTCGCGCGCATCAGCCGCGGGCCCAGTAGACGCGGTGGTCGACCCGAGCGTGAACGACGACGACGCCGGGACCATAGTGCGGCGCCGCACGTCCGCGAACTGCTTCTTCGAGTTCGTGTTCGCCGACCGGCTGCGCGCGTTCGCGCCGAGCATGGAGCCTGCGCGCGAGGGGAACAGCGGCGCCTTGGGGGCCGGGGCCAGCGTCAGGCGGTCGTCCTCGTCGTACTCCTCCACGTTCTCGCGCTCGCCCTCCCCCTCCACGGACGACGAAGAGGACGCCGAGGGCGAGAAGAGGCTGTCGCGCACGCGCGGGCGGTCCTTCGATGCGTCTGCATCCCCGTTCCTGCCCCTGCCGCCGGTCTTGCCGTCTGCAACACACATGGAAACCGCTTTGGTCACTTTGCGCTCGTCGTCTTAGGCATTTGGCGGGCGTAAACGGCCTCTGGTCTCTCTCACGCCGACAGAAAATGACTATGACATGCGCAGATACGCAGCAGAAGCGGCGGGGAGCCGCGGAGAGAGCGCCGAGACGCACCTTGGGCCGGCGATCCAAACATGCGCCGCATACTTGACAAGGCAGTGACTGACACAGCTTCTCCGGCAAGAAGGCTTGTCGTTCGCAAGGGCAATACCCCGAGTTATGGTGTGTATCACATAACTTGTCAGCTTGTTTGGAGATACAACACCAACACCAACACACTTACATAAACGGTACCGTAGTGACATCAAAAACCCAATTGAGCGACGTCAGCACCAAACTGGGTCTTTGGAAGGCACCTTTGCCAGTCAAGTTGAAGTGCGAGCCTCTTGTCCGAATCATACCGCTGGGGTCTGCGTGCGCGAGTAGTAGTAGATGCTCGTGTCGACGCCTCGATCGCGCAGGTTGCGCTTGATGAGCCGCTCGACGGCGTACCAGTTGAACCGCGGCGTCCCGTAGCCGATGCGGGGCATGTGCACGCTCGCGTCCAACGCCAGCGCGCGCTGTGCTAGCGCCTTCAGCGCCTGGTCGAGCGCGTTCAGGCGAAACGTAGTCGACTGGCCCTGCCGGACGACCGCGCCGTTGACAACGCGCTGCTTCTTCTTGGCGCCTCTTGCGAGCTGGAAGCCCTGCACGACCAGCAAGCACACGTACCTCTCAATGGCGCGCCCGCTGGCATCCTCAGGGTCCGCTCTCTGCGGTGACAGCTTGACCAGGTGGGCCGACCCAAGCTTCAGGTCGTCGTTCCTGCCGGCGGCCTCATACTGCCGCTGGATCGACGGAGAAAGCGCCGACAGACAACGAAAGAACCCGCGGGGGCTCCAGACCCCACTCTTGTCCACGCAGTGAACGATGATAATCGCGTCCGAAGGGATAGCGGCGATCTGCGGCCGACTCGCGTCACCCGACCGGAAGTGGAGATAACGACTGATGTCTCCAGTCACTCGAAGCGCATCGACCGACCCATCGGTCGTCTCCGAGTCAGCGTTGATGCGGATCGACATTGATTCGTAGCCGTTTGCTTTCCACGCTGCCAGCTTTCGTGCGAGGGCCTTCTGTCGCCTCTCTTGTCGTCGTTGCTCGAGCTCGTCGGCGGTGAGTTCATCAAGCCCACCGTCCTCTTCTTCTTCACTCTCAGTGTCTTGCTCGTACCGGGCTCGATTTGACACCGCAGTAGTACGGCGAATCTTCAAGCCTTTCGTCACTTCGGCGCAAAGCTTCAGCAGCGAGACTTCGTCGCGAGCCTTGTCCTCTTCCGCCTTGGAGTAGTCCTCGCCCTCGAAGTAGTAGATGTTTTCCTCGCTAAAATCGCCTCCCGAGTCGAGCAGCTGCTGGTTCTTGACGGAGCGCTCGGTTGACGCTGTCGCATCACTATCCCCGGCGTCGCTTGTGCTGCCCCCGCCGAGAATATGGCGAATGTATTCTTCGTCGAGCGGCTTCATCAACGCGTCTTCGCCATTGCTTTCCTCCTCCAGGAGTTTGTGCAGTCCGAATTGGATCATCTCCAGCAACGTCGCCTCGCTCTCCACCAAAACGCCATCGCCATCGTCCTTGGCTCTGCGCGCAATGTTTCGGATCTTGTCGGCCATTTGCATTTTCTTCAGCGCGCGGCGATAGATGCTCTCCTCCACGGTGTTGGCACACACAAACTTGATGACGTGGATCGGCTTGGTCTGGCCGAGGCGGTACGCGCGTGCGACCGCTTGCAAGTCGGCCTGTGGGTTGTAGTCCGAGTCCACAAAGATGACCGTGTCGGCGCGTTGCAGGTTCAAGCCAACGCCACCAGAGCGAGTGCTGATAAGGAACACGAACACGTCCGGGTCGCTGCGGAAGCGCTCGATCGACTGCCAGCGCTCCTTCCCACGCACCGACCCGTCAATCCGTTCATATGAGAAGCTCTCGAGCGTCAGGAAGTCTTGGATGATGTCCAGAAACGCAGTGGACTGGCTGAACAGCAGGACGACGTGGTCGTCGGCTCGTAGGCGAGGCAGGATCTGGTGAAGAACGTACAGCTTGCCACTGTTCTCGTACAGATGGCTGCCTTCCTCGAACGGTTCGGGCTCGGCGCCAGGGAACAAGTACGGGTGGTTGCACGCTTTTCGCAGTTGAGGCAGCACATTGATCAGCGATATCCTGCACAGCCCACAGCACGGTCAGATGGATTATTGATGTACGAGTCACATGACCGACTGCGTCACAATCAGAGTGAAGCCGTACCTGCTGGCGTGGTGCTTGGCCACGCTCTGGATCTCGTCGACGTTCTTGGTCACAATTTTCTTGTAGTACACACGCTGCATCGCCGACAGCGGGGTGTGAACGACGATCTCAGAGATCGGCGGCAGCGTGAACGAGTCGTTGACGTCCCGGATCGTCCGCAGGAGCAGCAAGGGCGACAAGACGCGCTTCATCCACCCGCGTGCCTGCTCCATCCTGGGGTCGGCCGTCTTCTCCCCAGCCACGTTTGTAACCAGCCGCTGGGCTTTGGTCGAGAAGTAGTCGCGAAACGCCGACTCGAACAGCGAGTAGTCGTGGAAGATGGTCGGGTTCAGCAGCGACAGCAGCGCGAACAGCTCGCGCAGGTCGTTCTGGATGGGCGTGCCAGACAGCACGACCTTGTGTGGCGCACGCAGCTGCGTGGCGATGGCTTCGTAGAGCTTGCCCTTCGGGTTCTTGAGGCGGTGGCCCTCGTCAAAGATCGCGACCTCCCAGTCCACGCGTCCAAAGAAGCCGATGTCGAACAGCACCATCTCGTAGGACGTGACAACCACGAGTTGCTGCAGCAAAGGGTTTCACTGTATCAGAGCCAGTTGCACATCAGGAGACATGCAGATCGGACGCACCTCCGTTGCAGACTGCTCTATGGAGCTCTGAAGGGCCGCACGGTCGGCCTGCCCGCCGATATACATGGCGGTGGGTACTCTCGGCGCAAACCGCTCGAACTGCTCCATCCAGTTGGGCAGTACGCTCAATGGCGCGACGATCAGGTACCGCTTCTTTGTCTTCTTCTTCTCCTCCTCCTCCTCATTGTTATCGTCCGTGTTCTCGCCGTTCAGCGCCGCCTCGTGGATAAGCGACGCGATAAACGCGATGACCTGCAGCGTCTTGCCGAGCCCCATCTCGTCGCCAAGGATGGGGCTCAGGCCCTGCGCGCGCTTGGACAGCAGCCAGCGCATGCCCAGCACCTGGTAGTCGTGCAACTGCACGTTCTCCAGCAGCGGCGGCGGGTCCGCGAGCATCGCGCGCTGCGTCTCGGCCGCGTGCGCCGCCTCCACCGCTTGCACCTGGGCAATCAGCGCCTCCATTTGCTGTGGGCTGCTAGGTTATCTATCTTATCTACCTAACGTTGGTTTCCACTTCTGTGCTACGCTTCGGTATACAAAAATTAGCATGTAAGGATTTATTGCAGCGCGTACCGTCGACTGCAAGGTACGGTAATGAGTCATTGGCGACGAATGACAAGCCAGGAGAACAAGCCATCGCCTGCGCGCTACTACAGCCTGGCAGACTACCTGTCGCCGGAGGAAGCCGCGGGTTTCATCACGCTTCCGCACGGCGAGCAGGTCGCCAAGGTGGCCGAGTATCTCGACTTTCTGGGCCGCCAGCCGGCCCCGGAGCACTTCACGGCGTCCGCTCGCGCCGCCGTCGCTCACGCCCAGCTCCGCGCCGACGCCTCTGCGGAGCTGGCAAGCAAAGGTGGGCTGGACAACGAGGTGGTGGAGCTCCTACTGACCGGAAGGACCCGCAGCGGCTTCGGCGCCTTCGGTACGGACGCGTCCTTCCTGCCGCAGAAGCCGCTGAGTCTCGCGGTCGCTCACGTGGTGGGGGAGATCGGCCACGAGTACGCAGTCGAGACGCGCCGTCGGAAAGGACCAGCGGCCGCAGTTGAGGCCGAAGCGACACCACCTCCACCTCCGCCACCAGCAGCGCTCAACAGCCGCAGCTTCTTCTTTTACTGGTGCCACGCCGAGAAGCAGAAGCTCGTGGACGTGCGGCAGAAGCTGGCGCGGCTGCCGCCTGCGCAGCGCGTACCGCACTGGGAGGCGCTCGAGGTCGTCGTGGACCGCGCCATGTGCGACGACTGCGTAGCGTTCTGCGAGCGCCTTGCACGACATGAAGGAGCGCGTATCGTAGTGCGCGACCCGCAACGCCGACACGAGTTCGGCAGACACTACTAACGCAAGAACGACGTGACTTGTTTGGTGGACAAGTACAAAGGAAGCTTCAGTAGGCCGACGCGCGCGCCTCGGCTTCGTGCTGCGCGATCCGCCGCAGTTTATAGTGGATCTCCACTGCGGACGGCCGCATCGCCGGGTCAAACTGGAGGCAGTGCGCGGCAAGCTCGGCCACGAGAGGAGGGCACTCGCGCGAGACGGACGGCGCCAGCTCACCCGCCGCGACCATCAGCGCAAACTGGGTGCTGTTTGCTGGCCGCTGCGGCTGCGAGCCTTCGCCCGGCGTGGCGCTGCTGGCGCCCCGGCTGCTGCTCATGTCGAACGGGTGGCGGCACGTGTCCAGCTCGACGAGCAACACGCCGAAGGAGTAAATGTCCGCGCGCTCCGAGTACTTGCCGCCCTGGAGCAACTCGGGCGCCATCCACGCGACCGTGCCCATCTCGGCCGTCATCGTGGCCACGACAGGGTCGTTGCTGCCGTCGCGCTCGATCATTTTCAGTGTTCGGCTGACGCCGAAGTCGCTCAGCTTGGAGTCACCCTCGGCCGTGAGCAGCACGTTCCGAGCTTTCAGGTCGCGGTGGATGATCGGCGGGTCGAACGAGTGCAGGTACACGAGCGCCTCCGCGACCCCGAGGGATAAACCTAGCTTGCGCTTCAGTGTCTTCGAGTCCTCGAACCACGACTGGCCGTTGCTTTCGGTGCCAGGCAGCGCACGCAGTTCCGATCCCAAGTCGCCTCGGGCCATGTACTCCATCACGAGCGCGACGTCCACTAGCGTGCTCCATGCGACGCCCATGAACGCGACAATGTGCGGGTGCTCCAGTCCAGCGTACAGTCGAATCTCTGCCATGAAAGCCTTGAGCACCCCGATGTCGCGCGCCTTCTCGGAGCGCAACTGCTTCACAGCCACGACTTGGCCACGGTACGTCGCCTGGAAGACCGTCCCGAAGCCGCCAGTAGCGAGCGTGCGCACCAGCCGGAGCTCGGCCTGCTCGATGCGGAACGCAAGCAGCGCTTCGTCGTTGCGGATGTCGTTTGGCAAGTACTCGCGCGAGCCTGGGCCTCTCGCGGAGGCGTCAAACGATCCGCCAAACTGGAGGTCCCCCAGCGCCGACGACGGAGGGGTTTTCGACGGCGCGTCATCCTCGTTGTCGCTGCTGTTACTGTGCTTGCTGCCCGACTCGGACCCTCTCCCCGACTTGGAGACGAATTTTCGATACCCGAAGACAGCCAAGCCAGCAGCGATGACGGCGCAGAGGCAGATGACGCCCAAAGTGATGGCCGTGCCTGTGCGTCGAATGATACGAATCAGGATCCAAGACCACCGTGTCAGTTTGTGGCTGAGAAGCAAGCCCCTAGAGAGTACTACATATAGTGACGACGTACGTGAAGACGAAGGCGTACTGACTGCTGAAGGCGATGTGTCTCCGTTGCCTGGCAAAGTAGTGAAAGTGCCGCCGTCGCGATATTTTTCAGCAAACAGCTCGTCTGAGATGACACAGATGACTCCATCTCCGTTCTGAAAAGGCAAAGCCGTGGCGCTCGACTCTTCGCAAGATTGCTGCGTCACCGTGACGTTGAACGCGCTGAGTTGTTTAAAGACGCTGACGTCGGACTGGCGGATCTCGAACGTGGCAATGCTGTTGCCCTCCAAGTTACTACAGCAGGAGCAGTCACTACACGATCAGAGAGTGCAGCCACGATGTCCTGGGTTCTCACAAGACACGTACAGTTCCTGAAGCTCGGCCGGAAACGTGACGCCTTTGATGGTTTCGATCCCGCAGCTTGTACAGTTGCTGGGCAAGGGAGGACGGCGGTGGCGATTAGTCAAATCAAGCATAGAACAAGCCAAGTCTCGCTCACGTACAACTTTTGCAGGGTTTCTGGGAACGAGGTGTTAACGAGCTCGGTGATCGGGTTGGAGTCGAGGTACCTGAGAGATGAAGAACCACGAACACGAACACAATATCGAATCGTCGGCAGTTGAGCCGAACCAGTACATACTTCAAAGTATTTCAGTCAAGAACGTACAGCTCCTTCAGCTTCGATGGCATAGTGAAGTTCGCCGACGTCAGTCGGTTGATATGGAGGTAGCTGTCGCAAAGAAACGGAGGTGAGTCGTGTGAAGAGCTCAAGAAGCGGAAAGTCGTTAGCTGCTGGCCGTACAGCCTTAGGATCGTATCCGGGAGCTCGATCGCGTCCATGGAGAGGAGGTTATTCTCCCCCATATAGCTACAGTACAAGCAAAGGGAGCAACGTCACGTGCCCGGTCGACAATTGGATCAGGGACTAGCAGTACAGTACGTACACAATGCCTGCGGACTCTGGTATCGCGTCCGCAGCGAGCGAGCTAAACATGTTGCCCTCGAGATCCCTAGGAGAGAGCGTTAGCGAGGCGACGCGAGGCGACAATACGTCCACAAGGGCAGGGCGGCGTACAGTTCGAAGACCTTGGCGGGCAACTCGATCCCGTCCAGCGACTGCAGGTCGTTCCACGCGAGGATGAGGTGGTGGGTGCCAGAATCGTTTGAAAAGTTGGCCGTCTGGACGTTGTTGCCGTCCAGGTAGCTGCATGTGCCGCACGTAAAGTAAGGGGGCGTCAACGGACGCCTACGTTGGCAATAATGCACTACTGTAGTAGCGGCCGACGCACATGCGGTAGGCAGACGGGTAGCTTTCAACATGCTTGATGCCCAGTGTGCGCACACGCAGAGTCGGGTCGCCGTCTTCGTAATGCACCGCATGGGTCGTCGAGGTGCAGTCGGGCCCCAGCACCACGGCCTCGGTGGCGTTGGTGGGCGACTGGAACAGAGTCACGACGCTCGGCGCATCCAGGCCCACGTCTTCGCAGAACACAGCGCGCACCGCCGGCACTAGCAGCAGTGCCAGCAGTAGAGCATGCATGTAGCTGGACGCGAACGCAGCGGCAACGTGCAGTGTTTCCGGCATGTTGCAAAGTATCACCTCCTCCCCCTCGTTGATTGGCGCTCGACCACTTTTGCTACGCACTGTTTTTGGATGATGTATACGTATGATTGGCTAAAAATATCACATCGCGGGAAACGCTTGCGCATCTCTTCTGCTCATCTCCCTTTGGCATCAAGACTTGTGACTCAAGTTGATGTACTGCCCCGCCGCCAAGCTGCTGCATAGCCGCCTGCTACTGTATTGCAGCATTGCGTGCACTACATGTGTACGCCGCTCGCATAGCAGGCCGTGTACTGTGTGTGCCAACGGAGGTACGCCGCACTAACATGTTAGGAGATGTCGCGCAAAGCGGTACAGAACTGTAGCTTAAATCGAGAATAAAAAACATTACTGTACGGTATGTCGGATTGGCGAAAACATGGATACTCGCACATCCTCCTTTGACGGATCGAGATGCCAAACTGACGATTCAACGATCACCAGGATGTGCTAAACAAATGTACCCAAAAGGATACTATCATTAGACCACTAACGTAACAGATTATCCCTTTTGAGACAGATTGCCTATACATTATATACACAAACGGATTTTGGATGTTCAATGAAATCGACATATGAACAGGCGCACATTGACCTTGCAACTTAATGTACATTTTGATAATGCGCAATGCTGATGTACGTCCGGAAAGACAGCATACGCTGTGTATATTAAATTCAGTAATCCTCGGTCCAAAAAGTTTGTGCAGCAATCATTATTCTTGTTTCACATTAGTTTAAGCAAAAAATGATTGGACAAATAGAAGAAAATGGCGTAATGCGATTTGACATGACATTCTATTATGTCAAATCATTGCATGACTCGTTTTGGGTTTCTCACCGTCAGTTGCCGCACACATCGAGTGGTCAGCCCTGGTCACAGCGATGGGAAGAGGAGGCAAGCCGGAGACAACACGCGCTGACAGGGAGGAAATCGTTCGCTTCCTGTACGACCGGTGCGTGGACGGCGAGCTGCGCCGAAGCAGTATCACGCAGGCGTGCGAGGCGTTCGATTTACATCGAAATACAGTAAGTGCCATTTGGAGCAACCGTGCGAATTTCGATGAAAACAAACTGGGAAGGAGCGGCAGGAAGCCGAAGCGCTCGATCGACGACGTCTCTGCGGGATTGAAGCTCGTCCCAACCCGCTTGCGCCAGACGCTCCGGCCAGCCGCGGACCAACTCAACATACCCAAGAGCACGCTCGCTCGCTACGTGAAGGAA